>KN726954.1:13665-27078 GCA_000816745.1 Ancylostoma duodenale
GCCCCCGCTCCTGTTCTGTTCCCGCATGTTTTCTCTGTACACTGAGCAGTTTCAGGGAAGAAGCAAAACAAACGTATTAAGAGCCCAAAATTGGAACCAAAACAATCTTGAAGTCGATATGCATTCTTTCTTATCCGATCGGACCAGAATGTCAGCAAGAACGATCACGTCATTACGTGTCAAGACAGGTCTGTTTGGCAGCGCGAGAAATCGGCTTCAGCGCGCGGGTTCGATTCCCGGCGCAATCAAAAAATTTTTGCACGGGTCGGAATAACTTCAGAATTGAGCTTGAAGTAGAGAGGATGGAAATGTTTGAAAATGAAGTGTGGGGTGCGAGATCGATCGATTGCACATGCGAGAATTCACCTGCGGGGCCCGTCAGAACGTGGAAAAGTTGGGTGACTTAGACCTTGTACTGAAGTTCCCAGACTGGAATTCAGCGAATGCTTTTCAACATGGTCATAGAGGACGATCAACTCTATCTTTAGCCAGAGTTTCAATTTCCTGGATCTTCACATGTTTTTGGGAGCTCGATGGGAAATCGTTGGGAAATTTGGCGAATTTCCCATCGATTTCCCATCTAAATGAAAATGCGGGGAAAAGAGCGAACTTCGTGGAGCCAGATTCCGCACTCAAATGGGACATTTCCTCTTCTAAAACTCATAGAAGGAAAGTTTTTGTGATATCTGCAAACTGCTTCTCAGTGATTTCTCGAACAGATTTACTTTCATCATCTGTTCAGATTGCGAAGTTTTCACGTCTTCAACTCCTATGAAGACAGTTCGCCTTTTACCGAGATTCCACTACCTTTACGTAATAGAGCTCCAAGTACTCATTCTTCAACTTCATTATCGCGCCCCAATATTTGCTCCTGCTTGAGTGAGTTAGATGGGAAATTTCCCCTCGGAGACCCGAAAATCTGAAAAATTTCCCATCGAGCTCCCAAAAAAATATGAAGCTCTAGAAAATTGACATTCCGCTAAAAGGTGGGGCGAACTCGTAGGTGCGCTGAAGCCGATTTTTAGCGCTGCCAGACAGGCCTGTTTTGACAAGTAATGACGTGATCATTCTTGTTGGCAAGGGCGGGCCATCATTTGTCAGAATATCACGAAACAATCAGAACTTCCATGTTACATTCATTGGTCAAGGCACCCCACTACTAGTGCAAACCACCCCTCCAATACGACCCCGCCCCCCCCCTTTCCTTACACCCTTCCCATACGACCCCCTCATGGGAAATTCTCATCGGACGCTTGACCCTGGTTATATCGCAATCCCAACATGGATTTCAAAGGGGTAAATCAACCGTAACCGCTATGTTACAATCTTTAAATGATTGGACTACCGATTTTGAGCGTAGCATAGGTACGGATGTTGTCTACTTAGACTTTATGAAAGCATTTGACAAGGTGTCACACGTCAAATTGATTTACAAACTAGAGATAGTTGGGATTCACCCTCGTATAGTTGCTCGGATCAAGGCATTCCTTACCAATCGATCATTCAGTGTACGTCTTAACCATGCTCTCTCCAGTCCTAGAGAGGTACCTAGTACCTCAAGGAGTGGTGCTTTCACCGGTTCTCTTCAATATATATACATATGAGTTACCTTCAATTGCTTCAGCGGCAGGTGTTGCATGTTGTGCTTTTGCAGATGATTTTAAAATTTATTGTTCGGTTACTAGCGACGATGATCACGCTAAACTTCAGAATGCTTTAAACATAGTAAGCCAGTGGTCTGAGGAATGGAATCTTCCCCTCTCGAGCGAAAAAAACCAAGGTACTACACATTGGCTCAGTGAACCCTTACTCCAGCTACTGCATTAATGGGAATACCCTCGAAGTGACAGATCAAATTATCGAATTGGGATTCTTAATAAATAAGGACTTTAGCTTTGACAATCATTGCGAAAAAATTGCTTGTGCAGCAACTAATATTATGTATAATCTATTTAGAGCAGTGTCTACGAATAATCTCTCCATCCTTTTGAAAGCCTATAAAACTTATGCCAGACCACTGCTTGAATACGGTACTGTCATATTCAATCCCAACAAGCGTGAAAATATTATGCTTCTGGAGAAAGTACAGAATAGTTTCACGCGCAAGCTAATGATTAGAATCGCTGGCTTCTTGTACGATCAAATTCCAAATGGGCCAGCACGGAATTTTAATTGTGGGCCCAAATCCCTAGCATACAGAAGACGTAAGCTAGACCTAATAATGATATACAAAATTCTTTTCGGCTATACTGGTTTAACTTCTGAACTACTCTTCAATACCAAGCAGTCGAACACCAGAGGTGGGCGTAGGAAACTAGCATTACAGATTGCTAAAAAAGGAGTTAGGAAACATTTCTTCACAAATAAGGCTGCCACCGATTTCGAAAAACTCAGCAAAAGACAGGTTATTCCGTCAAAATTGTCTGCCTTCAAACGCATGCTCGATAAGTATCTGCAATCCTTAGATAGTGGAACTTACTGTCAGTTGTGCTGTTGATTTTTCTTGTCTATATGTTGTGTTCTGTTTGACTATTGACTGTTGCCTAGGTGTTCAACCTTTTTTTTGTTTGATGAATTTTCACATGGGTACATGCCTGTGTAATAAATAAATAAATAAATATATATATATAGATACGCACGGGCGACCTGCTGATGAGCGCCGCTCACAAATATGGTATGCCGGCAGCTCGCTGCCAAGCGCCGCCCACCAATATGGTAATAGGGATGCCCTCCTTGAGGTCACGTTCACAAACATGGCATGCAAAATGTTCGCTAGGCCAACGCGTGGCACACTTGATTTGCCTGAGTCGTTGAGGATTTTTGAAGTGATAAGATGGGGAAGAAGAGTGGAAGACTATATTGATACTATTGATATTTTGTTGACTGTTGTATTATTACTTTATCACAATCCGAAGTGGGTGAGTGCTTCATCGTCCTCAATCAACAGTCGAAGTATATAAGGTTTTCGTGAAACCCCAAAGGACGGTTGGCGGCCTACCTCAACACTCAAATGCAGCTGTCAGGAAGCATGATGGGAATGAAATGGTACCGCAAGGCTGATTCGAAGAGCATATTGGTGCATGCTACGTCTGCATATCCAGCACGCATAATACGGGCGGTTGTTAGGAAGATGTTCAAGATCGCTCGACGAATTTACTTTGGGGAGGCCGAGAGGTAAGAATTGCTTCTTCTAATTTGCAGTACAGCGATCAGAAACGGGTACACGACAGCTCGTCGAATCCGACCACGATCTCTTGTAAATTAACACAGTACACACGAAAATAAGCTTAAACTATACCTCCATTTCATCTTCGACAAAACGGTGGCAGGTATTCGACAATGCCTTATACGAGCTCAAGTGAATAATGATGTTTTCTTGGTAATTATACCTAATGATAACGTAAAAAAACAGTTCAAAACAGAATGCGATAAGCAATGCATATCGATTGACTGCGTTGTCTGTCCATATGGTAAAACGGGGAACTGATCAAATTCGATCTATCAGATACCACTCTTGAAATGGTGGCGCTTCATATATTGGAAAAACTGGCCGCATGCGAAGAATACAAGTCAAAGAACATCTGGCTAATAAGCACCATGCGAGCACGATACCTGCACTTGGAAAGCACCAGCTCGAGGGACATAATGACAACGATTTTGATGTAACAAGATTACCGGTGTCTATGAGTGCCGCAGCGTTATTAGAACAATCTGTTGCTCTAGCCCCCTTACGGCGCTTTGTTTAATAGATGTGTACAATGCTGAGCCACAAAAAAGAAATGACAGCGAGGAAAGCGTTGGAACCATTCTGGATCTTCGCGAGGAATCCACAAATGAATAACCGTAACGAATGCTTGTCAATCACCAACGATTTCCTCCCCTTTCTGCCATTGTGTGACCTGTAGATTCGCGCGATACTCGCACCCACATAATATCTAATGTGCAGAGTGACACTCAGCCTATTGTCACGAGTGTCTAGATCGGTATTGACGCGTATAACGATGGATTCACAAGGTTGGTTCAACGTTGCCTACGAGAGATTCTCTGCAGTGGATTCGGAACAATGCCGAATTCACAAGGATTGGAGAAGACAGTTGATGGCATAGAACGTGAATCTCAGCTTTACTCCACTTTCAGGCCTTTGAAAAAGGCGTTTTACTCGAAAGGCTGGGGAAAATCCATCTAAAACCTGGCAGAAGCAGAAGCATATGAAGAATCCGTATGTAGAATTTCTGCATAAAAGCGCAACGGCGAGTAAGGGTCTACTATTTGATGAACCGCTTACTGGAGAATGTTCACGAGATTTTCCACGATGGTATCTAACAGAAATAAAAAACAGATTCAAGGTAAAAAACTAAATTGTGGCCACAAAACGAGGTTTTTTGCTGTTCACAAATCACATATTCGTTTTGTTCAGCAATGCCATTTCCGTCGGGTCGCGGCAGATGGGTTTAGAAAACGTACACATATGGTGCACAGCAGAACCCTCATAACTTTTTTCCGCAGTGGTGCTCAGCAAAAAATGTTAACGGATTTGAGGCGAGTTCATACTTCATGAGGCATATTCCATTCGGAAATGACACGGTCATCTGGCATTCTTTCCTTGTCAGATAGAATTCTTAACAAAACAGAACTGAGAGTGTGAATTAATAATGCATAAATTTTGACACAGGTTCTTGATGATTTAATCACAAGTAAGCCATGCAAATGCCACTAAAAATTGTGCAAACTGTCTTTTCAATTAAGAGTATATTGGTGCTAGAGTGCTTGATCCAGTTAAGATCAAAATTCTTCGGGTGAACTCCTCCTTGTGGTGGTTGCCGATAACGACTAACTTCAAGTTTTGACCTCACTTAATAAAAAATTCTCAAAGGAATTACTGAAGGAAATGAAGTCATGTTCACCTGTACCAGTGCTGTATGTGTGGCCACAAAGCATGAAAATTTGAATTGTCCTATACGGGAAGAAGTTATGTAATGAAAACTATATTATTTTTTGCGATATCTTGGTCCGCCACCGTGTATCACTTCTGGGTACCACCCAACAACCTGGAAGTAACGAAAGAACGAGTGCGGAAATTACTGACAAGGGCAGATTTGAGGAACAAAAAAAACAGAATATTCTAGTGTCAACTTTTCCCGAATGGCTAGACCTGAAAAAGCAAAACGGCAGCTCAAATACCTGAGTGGATGCCAATGCGTAGGTTTAGCTTTTCATTTGGTAGGTGGGGAATTCTGAAACTCTTAAGACTGTCCATGAAGGCCAACGACATGCTGCAGATTTGCTTAATGTGCTCCTTGCCATTTCTGTTAGGCAATCCGCTCACGCAAAGATAGGCATCTCCAATTGTTTCGACCTGGAATGAAACGTCTATTCAGGACAGAAATGAAGCATAAGAGGTTGACTAGTAGTGAAACTCGGGAAAGAACAAACTTTGTATACATCATGCACGTCAATAATACTGTCGAAATTCGTGTAGAGGTCGTTGAGAAGGTTAACCACCTACAAAATGAACTGAAATATACAACGAAACGAATATATGCTCTTCTGTGTAGAGGTCCCTTGCCTGCAGAGGTGTCCCTCTCCCCGCGATTGTTGTGAATGAAACAACGTCGGAAAAGAATACAGTGACACTCTCGTATGTTTCTGGCTCTACGGAATGACCCAACTTCAACTTGTCCGCCACCTCTCTGATTGGATAAAATGTTACTACATTAAATACAGCAATGAATTTTGTTTAAAAAAAATGACAAACTTTGGCAACATTCTATATAGCAGTACGTCACTTTTCTTCTTCTCTTCAATTAATTCCTTGGTCCGTTCCGCAACTTCGCCTTCCAGGGTTGTAGCATAAGATTCAAGCATGTTGAACACATAATCCATTAAATTGTGAGACCTGCAACAGTTGTATATGAATGTGAAAACAGCAGTTTCACCATTGCTCTTGCATTCACAAAATTGTGCTCTTCTAAACAAGGGAAGTGCACGAAACTAACCAAGGCCACGAGGGATCGGAACAAACGACCATTTTTGGAAGCATTATCTAAGGTGAAGGTAATGCATGTACATTATTTTTGCCCAATGGTCCTGATGCGCTCAGGACAGCGGGTCAGAGATTTCTCCATTGCACTGCTATAGGGGTCCATGTAGGAATGAGATTCATGAAAGTTTGACCACGCAAGCCTACTATGGTTGCCGTGAGCTGTCTTATAGACTACTGATTGTTTAGAGACGCTTTTTTTCGAATAACCCGATTTCGTCTAGTGATGGGTTCATAGGTCATAGATGCAAACGTGACGGAGGTAGCCGAGTGAGTGACGCACTGAACTACTACTGCACGAACTATGAAACAACTACATTATTTGAAAAGTATTCCTAGATGAAGTCTCGATTTGACGTTTTCGTGACATAGTCACCTTTTCAACGGGATTTTATTTCATTTTTCTCTCACTTTCTTGAAATTTGATTTCACCCATGGTATCCAAACCTTCGATCTTCTACCTAATAGTCCTATGCGTTATCCACTTCGCCACTGCTGCCATGCCTGCAACTAGGACTCATGAACACATAACCAGACGAAACCAAGAAATTTAAAAGTTAGTTTGCAAACGTCCCATAGTCTATATAACAGTTAAACACGGTAACCACAGTTGGTTTGCCTGGTCAAAGTTCCAACTCTAAAGTTCGGTGGCGATACCTTTCGCGGAAGACTGGAGAATTGGTCAAGAATCTGTTTGGCAATACAAAAGGGGAGAGAATGGGTTAGCGAGATAGGTTCTCTTATATAAAGAACGGTAGGTATTGATTTTCAATTTTTTGGAGACGGTGAGGGTCCGTTTGTTTCTCCAACCAATCATTATTTGAAAAAGCGCATAGACAATGATGGAAGGTGGATGCGCAGGTTTGCGACGAGAACCGATTAATGGATAGCGCGAAACGAGAGTGCGCAGACAGCGCCTTAGGCTGGATCCTCGCGGGACCTGCGATTTCATGAGCGGCCCCTATGTTCCCATTGGAGTCAACAGATCTCTCATGGCCAATTCGCTGCGGGACCCGCGTCTAGCACTCTCACAGCCTCCGGATGAGGTAGTCTTTACAAGAATATACGGAACAGGATAACCAGCCTGCAGACATGGAAGATAAGACAAAGAGTTGAGCCATGTACAGTCCTTCTCAAAAATACTTGCCTCCCGCTTCACCGCCCATCCGCTTAGCCGCACCGCATCACCTATGTATTATCATACGTGGTGTGACGTGGCTAACCTGACGGGCGATTCGGCGTGAGGCAAGAATTTTTGAGAAAGACTGTAGGTACGCTGCTCCTCCGTTGAGGGCGATGAAATCCTCGGACAGCATGAGAGCTCACTAAGCACAGTGCTATGGTGGTATCCGTCTCACCCTCTCACATCTTGCACATTCATGTACTAACATCCGTCCGAGAATCCCTTGGCGATTCTGCAGCCATGTGATCAGTTCCAGTTTGTACATTTACGTGCATAGAAAAAATGCACCACCATGGGTTATTGTGACATTTACTGTGACCAAGTATGTAATCAGTCAAAATTTCTGGATAACTACTTACTTTCTTCCATTGCTCTCGAGATTTACAAAGGGTACGGATGCAAAGATGGGCGGCAGGTGTACGGAGGGCCAATATGTAGTGCCTGGATACGGTTATGCAAATGGCGGAGGGGTTCACTGTGGCTTAAAAGTGCGGGAGATGCCAGGATACGGACTCGCGGATGGAGGAGGAGTTCATTGTGGCCCAGGTGTGAGGAACGCCGGGATACGGGTCCACCGATGGCACATGGTTCTTCTGTGTCCTAAATTACGACTACGTGGGATAACACATTCATTTTAATCTTACAAGGGAAGGATACTCCCTGGCCGTGGGCTTTCCCAATACGATGTATGTACGGTTCATTGTAGCTGGAACCGCTGATGTCGCATCTGTACCGCACCATTCTTACGAGGTCCTGATTGAGAAAGTTTTCGTAGGTGTGGTGATCCTCGCATACGACCTCGAATGACACTGGGTCAGCTCGGTCCGTGATGCAGTGGTAAGTCCCTTGGTTCACATGTAGATGGGTCCTGGCTTGAATCGTGCTGCAGTCCATGTTTTTGCACCCTCGATTAAGAGCTCGTCTCCTTCGAAGAGGCAACTGTCAGGCAGTTATACCATATTTCCCACTCGTATACGGACAAGGGTTCAAAGTAATTCCGAATGGTCCTCGTATTTTATCAACATACTGCACATATGACATTTGCGCCATTTTACCAAATTCATGCAATGTTTTGAATATAATTAGATGTCGTACATGATGAATTTTTATTGTCGGAGAGTTATCCATGCATTTCTGCTATGTTTAGAGATGTGTTGTACAGAGAACCTTTGGAATCACTCTGATCCCTTGCATTGTCGGAATAGGAAATATGGCTTAACTGCCCAAAAATATCCTCGTCAAAGAATACGAGTTCTGAATCCAGAATGGAATAGAGTCTCGAAACTACTGAGTGCTTTAGGAGAGAACAAGGGCATTGATTGTGTGCTGCCCATGCAGATGTCTTACCCCGATTCAAGCCCATATACTGTCGCGGTCAAAAAGATATGATCAGTGGCATGTTGAAGGCGGATCTTTTCATCATAACTTTACTCGGGATTGAGCTATTCAGCCGAAATTCTAGGAAATGATGAGGATCAAAGTACTCTTTCTTTTCGCTGCATAACATTGACGCAAACAAGTATTGCATTCCAAGTCCAAATTCGCCACTTTAATGATCATGATGGTTCCTCGTTTGTATCGCCTCATTCCGATTCGCAAAGGAGCTATACTGAATCTTATTTTGAGTGAGTAATTTGCTGTAATAGTTGTGATCTGTAGTCCTCCTCTTAGTAAAAGGAAGAGCGATTACCAAAAAACTCAAAAAAGCTTGAAAAAAAAATAGTTTTCAGTAATCCCAAGCAAAAGACAACCGTTCCGACAGAAGATATTTCTACGATGTCCACTACTAACAACTATTCTGACATTGAAATAGCAACTGTAGCGCTGTCATTATTCTTGAGATACATTGAAACAGATTTTTTGGTAAATTTGATAGGTTATTTTGGTCCACGCATTTGAGCAGCAAAAGAAAGTGCAGCAGTGACATCTGGTGGTAAAAATAGCCATTTATGTGCCCAATCTCTATCATCTCTTCATTTTTCTCGGAAGGTGGTAGTGAAGATATTGGATGAAATCAAAAGAAGCCAAGGTAATTAATGTTTAGGCTTAATAAAGCCACTAAAACGGAGTTTCTGTTTACGTAAGCTGCTGTTAGGAAGCACCCATGGAGCTTCAACACATATCCAAATTCCATCTGGAAGGCTCAATCCAGAAGTGAGTTATAGCAGAAAATCCTTATGTCAAAATGGCGGTGATCATATCTTTTTGGCCGCGACTGTATGTACATATGAGGATTGAGAGTCAGTAAGTGACTTCGAGGGTGGGCCTCATACACGGACTCAAATCGGGGTCCGGCAGCTGCACCGGCATCATGCAATTAATGCCTTTGTTCTTTCCTAAAGCACTCAATTGTTTGAAGACAATGAAGTAGCAATCAAGCACGAATCGAAGTCCATACATGAGTACGCAAGGGTAAATCAGCGCGAAAAGAAATAGCTGTATTTCACTATACAGAACTCTGGAAGAAATTTGCACTTCTTCTTCCTAGCCATATTCCCAAGAATGGGGTCGGCGTATGGTTGCGCCTTCCTTCGATTAAAAGCGTCTTCTTCTGTGATCTTCAGTACCCGCATATTCTCTATCATATCCGACCATCGAGTTTTCGGCCTTCCTCCTGGTCTACGTCCGCGGTGATATTCATAGCTGATTTGGCGACTGAATTGTTGTCACTTCTCAGCACGTAACCGTACCGACGCAGCAGAGTTTCACTCATCTTCGCCGCAATTGGCGCCACTCCAAACATCGAGGGCGCCATCCAAACATCTGGTTTCCAACTTTGTCGAGGCGCGAGAAGCTAAGCGAAGCATTCGTATATACATTGCATGAAGGGTCTGCTCGCGCTTCAAGGTGGTCGGGCAACACTTGGCTCCATACAGTGCAGCAGGTCGTACCACGGTGCGATATATCTTCGATCTCAATTTCAGTGGCATCTTCCCATCGCACATAACCCCTGCTACCTGCCTCCACTTAACCCAAGCGGCATGTGCTCGATGTTCAGCTTCAACTACAGTGGTACCGTCAGCTGAGATTGTGACCCAAGATACTTGAAAAAAAGATACATTTGGAAGCTCGGTGTCATCAATCAGGATTGTATCAGGCGTTTGTTCTCCACGTCCGGCGTACTATTTCTTCTTGTTGTTGAGCCTCACCCCGTACTGATATAGCCAGTCTTCCCAAGCCTGCACTTCCTGCTCGAGTTCCCCCCGAGTACTACTCGCGATAATCATCACAACATCTGCATAGAGGAGTGTCCATCGTGCTGTTGGAGGTCGCTCGCTATCGTGTACATGCAGAGGATGGATAGAAGGAGGAGAGTGCACAGCCATGATGAACTCCCACACAAATTTCAAATAATGGTGATGCTCTTGCAGCGCATCTGACTGAGCTCGTGAAATTCCTGTACAGATGCTGAATCCATCTCACATATTCTTATTATAACGTAGAGAAAAGATTGGTGCACAGCCTTCCTCTTCTTTCGGTGCTTCTAATTCAGCAGCCGAACTGTGTGTATTGCATCGGTTGTGCTGCAGTTCTTGACAAACCCACACTGGTTCCATGTGACTGCAACTATAGCGCGGAGACGTCTATTCAGAATCCGTTCAAAGATCTTCATCGTATGACACAGCAGCTCGATTGGTCGGTACGTTGTGCAATCTGCGATGTCTCCCTTTCCCATCCAAATAGGTAGTGTGGTGATCCACAAGTTGGGCAGTTTCCCTTCAGCTATTACACATTTTGTTAAAGAAAGAAGAAAGCCAGCGGATTCCTGTGTCTTCGGCTGTCTTCCAGATTTCAGATGGTTGATTACCTAGACTAGGTGACTTTCCGTTCTTAATCCTAGCTAACGTAGCTGGTAACCTCTTCGTCATAGATTGGTGGCACTGGTCCTGACACCGAATTGAACGCTGGCATCGGCGAGTGAGGGAATTCTTCACTGCATGCGGCATGATAGTGTTTGCGCCACCGATTGAGTATGTCAGGAACGCAATGAAGAAGACATCCGTTATCATCCTTGATCTGTACTACATGTCCGAGATCTTCAGTAGCGCGTTGGCTCGCTTTAGCAATACGGTGGATCTTACTCTGCCCATCTGCGGTATCCAACTCCTCAAATAGTGCCCCATATCTTGCCGCCTTTGCACCTGCAACTGCTTTCTTCGCCACTGCCTTCGCCTCTCTATACGCCAGCATGCTGCCGTCTGATCTCGTTCACAGCAATTTCTTCTACGCATTGTTCTTCTTCCTCACAAGGACTTAAACCTCGTCATACCACCACCAGGTCTGCTTGTCAATAAAAGCCCGTCCAGGTTTGCTGATTCCAAGGAGGTTGCGTGGTGCTTATGTTGCTGCCCTCTCCAGTGATGACCATTTCGTGTTCATGTCTCCAGCACTGGCGGTCCTGAGTGCTGTCTTGACAACAGTCTCCAACTCGGTCTTGCGTTCGATCAAATTCCACCTATCGCTTCGTTCTAACTAAAGTTGTTGTCGTTTCGGGTGACGATGTTGGAGGCGCATGTCTATGACATGGTGAGATGATGTTTTGACAGAGATGGTGTTTTGACGCAATACTATCCGAGGGTATCACTTTGGCATCGATGACGTTCTTCAGCTCCTTGTGATTTACGTTGTTAGGTCTTCTTTTTGAAGAACGTGATCACTACGACCAAATCCGCAGTTTCAGCGTGGTCGAGGGGCATAGTTCCTTTCTCGTTTTGCGTGCCATAGCCTTGCCCTCCATGCCACCTCTGGTAACCTTCCCTAGCAGACCCGGCATACCCATTGAAGTGTCTGCCAATGATTACGTTTTCGTTCTTATCGAAGCCCTGTAGTAGTGCCTCGGGACCCATAATAAATCCAAATATCAATGAGTCGATAGTGCCGTTTGAGATGGTTCTCATAAACGTGTCCGGCGTATCGTGTGGACGACACTGATTTTTTCATTGAGTGTAATTGGCCCATATGTAACGTGGTAGACGGGTCCGAGACAAATCGACGCGAAGTGGCTCTTTGCTTTGGGAGAACTTTTTTTAACGATCCTAATTGCATATGGATCGATCATGCATGGATACGCATCCACCATTAAACGACGCAGTGCCCCCCCCCCCTCGAGAGTGAATCACAAAAGTTTCGAAATTACTTTAGAAAATAATTACGAACTTTGTATTGGTTACTTTTAATTGTTCATTTTTACTACCATTATTATATAAATATTGCCTCTAATATCAAGTTATTATTATATATATCTATAATAATATCGTCCATCCCAGATGTGGCGGAACTCCACTTTATTCCCATGCTCCCACCCCCCTCCCTGAACAACCACTCCTGCGCACAGCACACGGATCCAACAATGAACGCGCAGCCCAGTAATAAAGAGGACGCCGGGGTATGGATACGACGATGGAGGACGGGTCGGCTTCGGCCCAACAATGAGGGAAATGCCGGAATACGGGTTCACCGATGGAAAATGGATCCGCCATGACCGGTCAGGAGAGGTGTTTGTACGTAGTCAAAAGTGCAAGTAGTAGTATTGGCCTAACGCGGCGAGTCCACTGCTTCTGGAAGAATGCATGAACCTTCACTTGTGCTTGTTTTCATTTGAACGTAATCTGCCTGCTCTCTTTCGCACTCTCATTCACTATTCATTCGACCACCTCTACTTCTTCTTAGATAGCCAAGCAGACCCTCACTAACTGGAGTATCCAAACAATAATCTCATTTTGAATCATCTGTAGTGATCGTTCGCATTGTGTCGGTTGCAAATGCAGTGACAACAAATGGGAGGATTTATCATTAATCGGGAAGTAACTTCACGTGCAACATCAGTAACTTTACGTATGGTTGTGTGATTTCGTATTTGAGCTCAGTTAATGATAAGTTTTACTTTTTTGTTGATTTTCCAAGTGCTTCGCAGTGTGAGTCTTTTCACAAGCCTAATGTGGCTGTCCCACTCCACTTTCTAGCGTTTTATAGAGGATTAAAGAAACGAAAAAATCCATTAGGAGCAAGGACATCCTCTTCTAGAAATTGACTGAAATTCGTATTGGAAAGTTGCTTACAAGTACAGGGAACTCCAAACGGTCGCAGACAGGGGCGGGACCTCGGCGCCGCTCGCTTGGGCAGAGACAGCACGTGGCTCTGGTTTCTCTGCTTCTGCGGCAGAGAGCAGAGAAACCAGAGCCACGTGCTG
>KN726955.1:3129-23445 GCA_000816745.1 Ancylostoma duodenale
CTCCAACCGAACTTTTCAACCTGTATCGCCGCTGTTGCTCTGCTCAAGCTACGAGCACTTCCTTTGCAAGCCTTTTTCGTCCTTCTTCGTCTTTATCAACGCATTTCTTTTCTTTGAACCAGGAACACCCCAAAATTCTTTTTCGGGCCTCCGCCCCGGACCCCGTACGAAGCTCTTGCTTTTCGACCCTTTTACGAAGCCCAGCTTGCCCACCGACAAGCTGCGCTGGGGCCTGTATGGCATTTGTCACGGAGTAAACATCGGTGCAATCGCGGAGCCAGTACAAAGGCTACGTGTGAACTGCTATGAACCACTCGCTTATAGACTTTCAAATGAGAATTTGATCTATTGGAATGGGTCAACTCGCGCGCGTATTGCAATGCGATATTCACTCTGAGTTGTATCGCCAATACCTGTCTGCTGCATTCGCATTCTCATATCCGTGCAAAAACGTACAAAACGCCTCGCCTTCATCATGATTCTGCTGAGATTAGGTAGGGCTCGCTTACGGGTGGATTTCCAAAAGCTTTCAAGGCATGCCATTCTAGCTCCATTAAATTATCATTTCCTGAAAGTAGAGAGACCACGAGTAAAGCAACGACAAGTGCAAAATTTTGTTTTCAGTTCGGTGGAGAAGATGAAGAACAACTTGTGGTCCCGGACACGACTTTCGGTCTTGCATCTCATATTTCGTCCGATTTCGAAGATGTAGGACAACTTCAGGGTTGTGCATTAGCCTAGGACTCACAGTTGTCTTAACACAAGTTTTTTTTGCAGGATCCAGCTGATGGCATACTTGGCCTTGCTTTCACAGAACTTGCTGTGGCCGACGCAGTGCCTCCGCTCATAAATGCAATCAGTAAAGGTTGGTGGGGAATGTAAGGAGGAACCAGAATAGGAATGGGGTAGAAATGGTTGAAAAAGGAGTTTTGACAGAAACTAGCAGAGACAGTAATCAAACAGTTACAGGTAGTGTAAAATAAATACTATGGGAGACAGTCCTGTTCTATAAAGACAGCAAAACTATAGAAAAAGCAGTAAAAAGACCGCATTAAGAAAGAAAACTTTGTGTACGTATTCGACGAGGTCTGCGAAAAACATCGGTATCTCTACGCTTCACGCAACAGAAGAAACGCATGTCGAAACTGAAGTTAAACGCCATGATCAGAAATAGTTGTCACTAATCTTAGCGCAGTGCATTTCTGCTGCTTTTGTTGGGAGAGAACTGTCCGGATTATGTTAAAGTTCCTGAAAAAGTAAAAATTAGAGAGACGGAAGTTTCCGTGGATGTTGTCTTTCAGGTCTGCTGGATGAGCCTATATTCACTGTATGGCTCGCACGTCGTGGACTACAGGATGGTGTGCCCGGAGGGGTGTTCACCTACGGCGGACTCGACAAAGACAACTGCGGCGATGTCATTGCCTACGAGCCCCTCACATCCGCCACATACTTCCAATTTAAGGTAAGTTGTGCCGAAGATCTCTTAGGTAACTCGTAAATCTCTCGTTAAGCTAAAAGCTATTGGAGTGGGAAAATCGAAAACCAGGAAACCGTACCAGGCTATATCGGACACAGGCACGTCGTTCATTGGTGGTCCTAAGGCTGAAACGGATAGGCTAGCGATGGCCATTGGAGCAAAGGTCTGCTATTTCTCGTCGATGTTCCTTTGTTGATAAAATAATTCTAACTTAGTATGACAAAGAATACGACACTTACGCGATCGCCTGCGATGCCAAACCGCTCAACCTTGACGTCTACATCGGCAGGAAGAAGTATCCCATAAAGTATCACAACTTCATTATCAATGTGGGTTTTCCCATTTCCTTCGAGAAAAAACCATCCTTCTTAATTCGTGCCCTGTTGGCAGGCCGGCGATGGCACCTGCATACTCACGTTGTACCCATTTTCTTCTGGAGGCATCGGCCCTGCCTGGATACTCGGCGATCCGTTTCTACGTCAGTACTGCAATATTCACGATATGAGAGAGAAGAAAGTTGGGTTTGCAAAGTCTCTCCAAGACTAGGTCCGCATGCAAGTGTTGGACACGTTGTATTGTAGCGAAAATGAAGCATATCGATCATGGATTGCATTGCACACCTAACCCTTCAAAGTCATATGTCGAGAAACCTTGAGGGAAGTTCCACTGCTCTACGAATGGAGCGTCCATTCCCTCTCCAGATTCGGCATGAGCGCGTCCTTCTTGCGCACGTGCATGCTCTGAATTATGTCAAATTCGAAAAAAGAATAGAGGAAGAGTTGGCTTGAAGAGCGGGAAGGAAAAACATTTGTGTCTTCTTATTCTTTAGGAAGCGATGGTATCGTACCCCACAATAGGAACACGTGCGCATGATGCAGGCGTTCTGCAACTGGAGGGGAACTGGAGAAGGAGGAACGTTGTTCCAAGATGTTTAACACGTTCACGACCTTGCGCTTTTGGCATGCTGTGTCACATGGGACACACGCGCTTTTGCACAAGTGGTACCCGTGCTCAACGGCTTGAGCACGTGGTCCCTCGTGGCAGGGATTTTTCCTCCGCCGCATAATACCCCGACTTTGCGCGAATCTGAACCCGATCTTTTTCTCTTTTGTGATCGTCAAGAGTGTCTCCAAATGTATGTCGTCCATTCACTTGATACTGTTTGTAGTTTTTTTTTTCATGTGTATCGTTCTCTCTGGTGTATGTTTCAACTACATATTAAAAAAGTTTGAGTGAAGATTTGCTCTGCCCAGTGCATGTATAGGAAGCTTGAATATTTGTTAGTATAACACTACATAGAAGTTTGCTAATTATGACTGCTCCACTCTGAGAAGAGCGTGCTCACCCGGTTGAGCACGCGGTATCACGCGTCGCATCATGCGCGTGAACCGGTTGAGCACATTGTCGCGAAAGTGTTGAACAGCTATGTGTTCTGCCTTTCTTCACATAACAATATCAATATATCTTTGCAATATTCTCCTTCATTCGACTTCTCCCATCTATTATAAATTTCTCCATGAACTGATATAAAAGCGTCTGCCCTTCTCATTTTTTGGTTGGTCGATTTACCTAGTCTTATTCCACGGTAACCATTCCATGATCCTTACTTTCTGAAACCATAATTTGGAGTGTGTGAACCGCTTCTTGACCATGGAAAATTGAGATAATTGGGACTGTTCTGACATCTTTATTAGGCAACCTAATCAGAGCGACTCGGATCACTTGTTTGCGCTAGATCTGGATTGGAATAAATAAGTTGAAGTGGAAGATTTGACCATAAAGAAACTTTTGAAGAGCTGTCTCATGTCTCGATTCAGCACAACATAAACTATCCCATTGCAGGTTCCTGAACAAACATTACGCAGTATTCAAGTTATGCATCATTCCAACTCTATACCCTTATACATTACCCACCTGCACATAACAGTCCCAATGTATAGAATGGACCGAGTCGTCTAGAAATTGAATAGCCGATCATTTCAACGAATCCGACACCAACACTCGGTATTATGATGAAAAGAAGAGAGGAAAGCAGCATGCCTGCAGAAGTGCGATTAGCCTAAAAGGAACATTTATTTGATAAAAAAATCCACCTCAAAAATCCATCTCAAAAAATCCATCTCAAAAACCCATAAAAAATCAAAGAGCGAATTGTGAGCGAATCCTTAAACTACCTGGTGGAATCGGTTCCCCTCTTTTTTAGTGCGAGCAGGTACTGATTCCGAACGATTTTTCATAAAACGCAGCTTGAACAAAATCATCACTGTGAACACAATTATGAAAAGACCAAATACCTGAAGAAAGTTCACTTCTTCTGGTTGTGTCTTTCATGCGACTTACCATGTTGCTTGTTCCCCAGTAGTAGCGGAACCGATCGCTGACAAAACAAACAATCGTAGCGCAGTTTGGACTCTCCGCAATAGGTGAGAGAGCGAATTCCAGGTAGAGGTCGATACATCCGAATGATATACCAAAGAATAGAAACGCCATTGCAAAAGTTGAAGAGCATTGTTTGCGGTATAGTAGAGGAAAAAATAAAGCCTGGATGTACTCACATTGTTTAGAACAAACTACGAACCAAAATATTTCTCACCATTGTTCTTTGCAACGCTATGGCTACAGTTAGAGTAAGTTTGAGCTTGAGCTGAAGTGTTAATGGAATGCTGGAGACCATAATATAATGCGGACTGAGGTTTATAGGTGGAGTAATGGCAAATGCAGCAATGTAGATAGTATAGGGGAGAGCTGAAATACACGGCTCGACAAGATGCTCAGTCCGTTATTATCTCACAACGTCACTTACATGAGGAAGCATACAAGAAGTCGCTGATAGCTACGAACAGCAGCAATCGTAAAGCGGCATTCTTTTTCAGATGCTTGACCCTAAATTAACAGATTTTTAATAAGCGCATAGTGAAAATTCTCACAGAACTCACTTACTTATGGAACATGTACATAATGATCCCATTGCAGATAATACCAGTAAATTGAAAAAATAAAAGTAAGCAGCTTATGTAGATGTAGGACAGAGTGACGACCAAGAGGCTCCACGTAAGAGCAACAACCAATGCGATATTAAATAGGCAATATAGCGGGAATCTGGTACTGTAACACGCTTTGAAGAAGATAATTTGTTAGAAAAGTAACACTTATTCACGGAGATTTCTCCAAATCTCTTATAGGGAGAGACTACTAGTGTTGTAACTTAGGGCAAGTGGATTTCTCCGGATTCTCTAGTTCTTCTGCAACTGCGTGCTCTTTTTTAATCGTTTCCTTACACACATGTATCCTAAGCCTCTCCAACAGCATTGTAATGCCGCGGCAAGCAAATTTTTGTGCGATCAGGAAACTGTAGGACGAAATCTCTGCAAAACAGTTAATTCTACTGCTTTCTTTCTGAAAATAAATTGATCAGAATTGTTCTTTTTTGTATAGTGCATGATGTATATGTTTATGTGCGAAGCATAATAGTTGCAGGTAATTTTTCCCTTAAATTTGAAGAAGTCGTCGAAGAAAAATCGCGATTCCTAGAGAAAATTTCGTACTGATTGTGCAGAAAGCAGCGAATAATATGTGACACAGAAACAACACACATAGCTTCTACAACTGCAACGAAAGAGCCACACCACTTTGGGAGCTCCTCTTATACAAAATCATAAAAATGTTTTGCCATATGGTAAGTTAGTAGTAGTTACTAAGACAACAGACGGCTGTTACTACTACAAAATGGATATTTGGCCTCTTAGCTAGATTTCCAATTAAAAAATTCTGGATCTTTGCTTGTAAGGTTCTCTTAGTTTTATTGTATTTACCTGTTAAGGAAAAGTTGAAAAAACACTGTATTTACAGCAGCGGCCGTAGAGATGTTAAGCTTTGTCCTGGGTATAAGGTACTATAGTATTCTAGAAAAAAATTCAAAATTATCGACCTACTATCCATGCTGATAGTGGAGAGGGCAAAGCATGATATATACTATTACAGTATGTGAATTAGTCCAGCTTTGATCATATAGAAATGTAATATTCCGGCGGACATTTTTCTGAAACGTCAATGACTGCGCCCACTACTGTTTCTGCAGCACCTAGAGACAATATGAAATTAGGAATAATATCTGCAGAACTTGTAAAAGAATGATGCGTCATGATAGATGATAGAGCGCATCTGTCATGATGCGCTGTGGTTTTGTAGAAAAAACATACGCACAGGTCCGAAATGGAAAGGAACCTTCCAAAGTATTGTAGTGATGGCTGACAGGAGAGCAGATTGGTGCACATCACAAACTCAGCACAAAGGATTAATCGTCAATTTCAAGAGGAGATGATACGCACTAACTTCTTGGACAATGGATGCGGCCCTCCTACTTCCACTGTGGTTCCAACCACTAGTTTTTGAGCTGCCTTCACTAGTTTTCCCGTTACGACCCTCAAACAAGTGCATGTGTTGCAGTGTTATTCACTCGCATACGTACACATACGTACTTTCTGTTTTCTCCTAAATGTAAGATATAGTAAGCGTAGTACTTAATAAGACTTGTACAAAATTTTCATAGGTGTCAACGGGCAGATCATGTAAAGATAAACAAAACAACTGCTTTCTTATGTTTATCATCGAAACTACATAGTAAAGAGACTGTGATCACTTATTAGAACTTGACTGGAAGAGACTCGTCGAGGAGGTAGATCTGTTCGAGAAGAAACTCTTGAAAAGCCCTCGCATGTCTCGATTTAGCATAACATAAACAACGCCGTTGCAGGTTCCTGAATAACCAAATTTTTTAGCCAATGTGTTCACATCAACCCTAAGTTTTCATTATATATAATACCCACCAGCACATAACAGTCCAACTAAGTAGAAAGGACCGAGGCGTCTAAAAATCGAATAGCCAATCATTTCAAAGAAGCCAACGCCGACACTTGGTATGGTGATGAAGAGCAGAGATGAAAGCAGCATGCCCGCAGAAGTGAGATTAGCCTGCAGGAAATCACTCCTGTAATGAAGAGTCTACCATTTTGCGAGCAAACCGTAAAAGCACCTGATTGAATCGGTTGGCCTCTTTCTCTGCGCGAGTACGAAGAGATTTCGATTGGTTCTGGATGAATCGCAGCTTGAACAGAATCATCATTGTAAACACGACTATAAACAGACCGATAACCTGAAAAATGCAATCAAATTTTCGGCCAAGCATTCTTAATGGACCTACCAAGTTGCTCATTCCCCAGTAATAGAGGAATTGGTCACTGACAAAGCAACCAATCGTAGCGCAGTTTGGACTCTCTCTGAAAGGTGAGAGAGCGAATTCAATGAACAAGTCAACACATCCGAGTAGAATCCCGATTAAAAAAGACGTTGTCGCGTAAAGAGAAGACGATAACTTGCGATAAAGTACGGGCGAAAATAAGGCCTGGAAATATTTTTGAAGAGAGGAATCTGGAGAGCGGCCGACGTGAATCTTACCAATGTTCTCTGCAGTGCTATAGCTAAAGTCAGTGCTAGTTTTAGTTTTAGTTGAAATATCAGCGGAGTGCTTGAGAACATAATATAATGAGGGTCGAGACTCATAGGAGGATTGATAGTAAATGCAGTAAGGTAGAGAGTATAGGGGAACGCTAAAATGCACTGCTGTGATCAACAAAACCACGTTCGATTCTAAAAAAATACTTACATGAGGAAGCATGCATGAAGTCGCTGATAGCCACAAACAGCAATAATCTTAGCGCCGCGTTCTTGTACAGTTGTCTGGCCCTGTATATCGAATTTACATAGCCAATAATTGCAAAGTTATTCCAAACCTACCTGTAGAACATGTAGATAATGGTTCCATTGCAGGTGATACCAGTGACTTGAAGCAATAAAACAAAACTGTTTATGTAGATGTAAGACAGGTTGACGCTCTAACGCTCTACTTAAGAGCAATAATACTAACACTATCTGGAATGGGAAAGCAAATGGTGCGTATTAGTTATGCAACACAGAAATGAGAACATTCAGTTCAAACTCATAAGCGAGAGATATGGCTTTCGCATTGTGAACAAAATTATCCTGATGTAATCTATCAGTATACGTTAGCCTGGTGAAGAATGAGCTTTTTCTGCATTTCCTCTCATCACCTCACACTTGTTTCTTCTATACTCTGCAATACTGAGAAACATTCTGTGATTCGTGCTGTTATGAGCATAGTGTTTCACAAATGCTATTAACCAGCATCAAATAAAACAAAGGAAGCGCTGGGATTAAGAATGAGTTGAGTCGCACCACAAGCATATAAGAAAGAGCTGATCATGAGATCGCTTGCCCTTGTAATTGTTTAGTTGTGCAGATTTTTCGCACATATGGTGAAGAGAGAACAAAGGGAGGTACGCGGAAAAACAAGCAGTATAGAGAAGAGGGGCTAGTAACACGAACAGTAGGAACAAATTTTTGACCACTTTGTTTCTGGAATAGCCTTTAGGCACTATAAGATCAAAACTATGAAATTTACTGCAGTACTGCAGTAAATCTCAGACCTTAGATAGCGAACGAAAACGAACATCTTTCCTAGACGTTTGAGGAGCTCGAGAGCAAAAAAACCGTGAGATTCGACTAGTGCACGCGGCTTCCTCGTGAACTGCTTAAAGCAGCGGGTGAAGATACTGGTTACTACACATATTTCCTTAGACATGTCGCTGTTCCCCGGGGTGTTTTTATGTGTATTATAAGGTGACAAACTTTGCTCTTACGACATTTCCTCTCTGAATTTTCCTAAAATGCTTTCCCACATATTTTTATCTCTATTGCCGTTGTTTTGGAACTGTATGTAAAAGTGAGTGAAACAACAAGTACAACCTATCTAAATAGGATGAAGGGGATTCAAAGTTAAGTTTTAAGTGACACGCTGATACCTCTCAGAGACACATCAATTAAAAGATGAACGCTTTGCTCTTGGGAAGGTTGGCGGATTTGTAGCACATGAATTCAATTTTCCGAGAACGGGTGCGCGATTGTACTTGAAATGTATCCTGTATATCAATTTCGCAAACTCATTAAAGTGGTCGTGGCACTATTTACTAGAATCCAGTTTCAGACGGGTAAAAGATAATTATACGGTCGTTGCATCTGGTGGTTCTTTTAGTCCCGCTAGCAACACAAGAAAGTTGACATAATTCTCAGAACAAGTGGAAGCTACCGTCAAATGCGAATATAAACGTGAAAGACTCACGATTTCCAATCAGTACGAGTATTTATAAGAACTTCAATGTTAGACGTGATTAAACGGTATGCGAATGTTAAATAATGGAGATCAGAAGAACACGATGGCAATGAAGCTGTCCAGAACTCAGACAAACTTTTGGAATGATTGCAGCAGAAAAGCCGAAGAACCAAACGGTGACCTGCGCTTAATAGCTGCTGCAGTCCTCCTACATGGCTGCATCTGGACGCACGATAACTTTTCAGCGACATGCTCCACATCAAGCTCAACACTGATGGTCCACTATGGAAAGCGTGTGCACTCAAAAATTGGCTCCTCTGCATCCGTAAGGGTTGCAACAGAAAGTCGGAAGGACCGCAGCAGAATATTCTCTGCCGAGGTCTTTTCGAAGAATCGTCTACACAAATAAATTCTGCTGCGGTCCTTCCGAATGTTTTATCTCTGCTTATCTCGCTTCTTAGTCACATGATCGAGATCTCTTTCTGTTGCGGTCCTGGCGAGAGTTTGTCGGAGAATCTACTAGACAACGCAGCTTGATAACGTCAGCCTTGGAGCCATATGTAGTGGAAAGTGCACAGGGTGTAGTGGAGGGGCACAATGATGTCACTAACCGTCCAATGAAAAAGGAGTAAACGAGAAGTAAAAAGGAGTAGATGAGAAGAGGGATCGCTCAAAAAGGTGGCAATTGCGGCAGAAAAAAGTGGGTTGGTGGCCCCAGGTCATACAAGCGGATGGGAGTCTCGCACTACAAAATTATATCTCCCGCCCGGGTGAGAGCAGTAGGTTCGCGGAAACTGAGTTTTTGAAACGTAACATCCCGATTTTCTCCCGCACGCCACATCGGAAGACGCAGTTCGCCTCAAAAATGAAGAACGAAAGGAAGCAAAAATGTGCGTTAAATTCCAGGACACGTATGTGCTCTATTCAAGTGCGCCGGACATAAAATGCGTTTCAGTACATTGAGAAATTCCGGACAAAAGCTTACTGCAACTCGGTTTCAGAGGACGCCAAGAGCACAACGGAGAGGCGAGCCATAATTTGACCTGAACTCGATGTAAAAAAGTTATGGCGCTAGTTATTCGTGTTCCTTAAAGACAGCATCTGCCGAACTTCTCGAGATTGAGTTAAAGTACTAAAAGTGATGCCAGATTGTCAGTGCATCAAAAATGTTTAATGGAAACTAAGTCACGAATTACTTACAAGTAAACTCGAGTCACGAATACGAACGCAGCTGTTCGCACGCGGTTATGCAACGCGAAGGCTAGCACGGGCACGCTCTTATGCACAAGCGCGTATGACTTCAACGTGGCGGGACTCACAAGTATCAAGAGAGGGCGGTAACACAGGAAACCGCACCACAATCCCACGCATTTATCGCATCTTTCGCGTTATTCCATCTTGGTATATGAGTTGTGTTTCCTCTAAAACATCGAAATCCAGCAAAACCCTCAACATGAAGTTTAGCGGATGCGAGTGAAACACACTGGACAATGTGGTGCAGGAGAGGTACAAGGGCAAGTATGACCGGTCGAAGAACAGTGGAAATAAATCTGATAAACGTGTCCAAATAATCTGTTCTATTGATGATTTCATTTGAAACTTGTGCCCTTGTTTTATTCTGTTCGTAAACCGCGCTGTAGCTATTCCAGGTGTGATCTACGTATCTAGCTTGAGGAGAGGAAAAACAAAATTTTAGTTAATTACTGAGCATTAGTTACCTTTGTTGTTCTCTTGTTTTCATGCTTGGCAACTGAGTGAGAGGTGAAAATGATTAAAGGTACAGGGTATTCGTCCCACAGAGAAACGCTCACGTCTGCTGTCTACCATAACATCATTTAGTGCCTATTCTTTCAAGGGAAGTTTAGTACAACTTGTTCATCAGTCTCTTCTTCACAGCTATTCAATAGTGACGCGGTAAGAACAACTTATTTCACTTCTAATAAGTATGACCGTGAACTTATCTGATCGGAAGCTGGGGTATATAGTAAAGTACGAGTAGACAGAAAGGTATAGAATTCACGCCTCGAGGGCATAATGGACGAGGATGATCATAGTGTCTGAATGTCGAAGGATATGCGACCAGAAATGTGTGCAGGATCATGACTTGGCCAATCACACATAGGGAGCACACGATGTTTGTAAAGTTTTGTTAGATCCGCCGCCACCTGATTTATTAATGTCTGTTCACGTTTGTGTTATTGCTCTTACTGAAGCGAAACAAATGATTTCAGCACGTTTGTTCCGCTTACCCGAGCGTTCTTCTCCTGTTCAATACTTAACTTGTCAAGTGTTTCCAGACCACTCAGTGCCCAGGAATCGGGTAGAGAGTTTGAATGGAACAAAACCAGATGCCACATTTTGCTTAGAATAGTCTTAGTCCAATTTATTCCCACCCAACGTTCCCAACGATTCCTGTAGAAGTAACAGGAAAGATGAGTGAATCGCTGTTACGAACAAGCTCGCCTTGTACTAAAAACTCTGCGGGTTTCGATCTACGTGGGCGGGTTTTTAAGGCACGTTAGAAATCTTGGTACCAGTGGTCCGGTCCGGTTCTATCACCGCGTCGGCAACTAAGGTGAGCCTTACATTGTCTGTGATTCCGCAATTGTTTCTGAGTGTACGGACTGGAACTTGTCCTGCATTAGGAAGAGACGTTTGAGGAGGTAAATGCACTGATGCCTTTGACTTTTTAGGCTCTGGTGAAGGCAACAACGCCGAAACGTTAGCCTCAATGAAGATCATTGACAATTTTGACTAACAACTCGAAAAAAATCTACTGGATTCCTGTAGAGTTCCTAGTAAGAGGGCGTCATCTATCTATGACGATTTCTTGTAAATAATGCCACGCGATGTAAGAAGTTGAATGGTGAGATTCCCAGTAGAGACTGTAATAAACTGCGACTAAATATCATCAGTCAACCTCTTCTGCCTTATAGTCAAATTGTAGCCTGCGAATTAGACATGAGATTGTGATCGCGGCTTATTACTACAATAGTGCGACTGAATCAACGATGAAACTATTGAAATTACTCAGAACACTTGATGATGAGGATGACTCGCAACTGTGAGTCAGCTCCAAGTTCTTTGGTTCCGTCTGGAGGACATTGAGTGTTTTCTTGAACTTTATACTTCCATAAAGGCGAATCTAACCTCGGGATCCTGTGAAAGGACTGCTTTTAATGACTTTAAGATTTTACATTGGAAATTCTAGGAAAAAACCGCTGCTTATCTTATGTATTTCGAAAGGATTGCTTTGTCTTCTTCAAATCCCCTCCTCTCTTTTCGGTCTTTCTTTTTACTTCTTTCTTTTTTTGCCAGCGAATTTATCGAGGCGTATGCACCGCATTTTAGCACTGAGCATCCATGCTAAAAGTTCTCCAGACCGCTTGCATGTGCATAGAGGGGGAAAGGAGAGAAGAGGAAGAGAGGAGGAATCAGAGAGAGAGGGAGAGAGAGAGAGAACAAGAAGGAGGGGGAATAGAACAACAAATAGAGCAAGGCGAAGACTTCTAATTATAACTGCACTTCTACGCGATTACAAGCGGACAGATGGAAGCACGCACGTACTGACGCGTGAATGTACACAACACATACAGATATTGAAACTAAAGGACCGGATAGCGGAAAAAATCATGTGTGAGCGAAAGTGTTCATCTGGCATTTTCTGCGATTGAGGAGTTATATGTAGATGAAAACGAATAACAGTAACTGGGATTTGAGCTGTGATCTCATGACAGCGACGGTTTCCAGCTGTTCACGGAGAAAACCACGTGCATTTATCTAAAAGCTCGCTCTGCGTGCCGAATAGCTTTTATTCAGGAGGTAAGACGGCAACAAAAGAAAACATGATAATTTAGGAATCCCCTGTAATGACAAAACAGGACGTACGTAAATATAGCCAGCCATTATATGTACATACGTCCTGTTTTGTCATTACAGGGGATTCCTGAGAAATAGTGAGTGGCTGTTTTGCCGTTTCAATTTCTTAATTTTCACATTCACGCCTTTGTGCCGAACAAACTTCTTTGTGGAACGAAAGAAGTGGAATCTAGTAAAAAAGAACAACAGATGTGCCAGAAGAATTAAAAAAAACTTGGAATACCCTCGAAAAGGGCAATATATTGTCTAATATTGGATGGATAACGGGGAATGGTGGTGTCCAATAGTAGCAAAATAATGAACCCTAAGGCCAACTTCGACATCTTGAACAGATACTCTGGTGATAGCTTTCACCAGCGCCATCAGAACGGCGTTGACGCCATCGAGTTTGAGCTCATAACTCTTGAGGCCGAATTCCGGGATGGCCGCGGCCAGCGACATTTGGCCGGCCAGATTTCGCCACCGGCATATATATTGTTGATGCGGTATCTCATAGAACTCCCTCAAATTTCGCAAAAAAAGGTTTATTCGATGTGTTGAACACAAATATTTCATTCATTTTGTACCGTCTTCCCGTTACGGGGAAATTATGGTGGGTGGTGGAAAACGCACGTAATTCCAGCGCCATGTAGCCAGCCATTAATGGCCATAAAAGCGGCCACATTTGGCCACGTTTTCAAAAGCGGCCAAATATGGCCAGAATCTCTAGGAAAAAAGTTGGTTGAAACTTTGCACAGAGTTGTTATTTTAGGTGCAATATACTAAAATCACATCCATTTCGTATAATAACCTCATTATAGTGGGATTACGGTAATTGAACGGTAGATATCGTATCCTACAGAACTTTCTGAAGCTGCGTATAGCCGGTCATTTGAGGTGCTGAACACGATTATGAAAGTCATTTTGCATGATATTGTCGTTTTCCTGTTGAAATCAGCATTTTCTTCCGACTTCTGGCCGGCTAAATGTGGCTGGCCACGGCCACGCCGGAATTCGGCCTTTGGACACGTACCTCCAAACAAAAAATACGTACTTGGTTGAATATTGGTCTACTTTATCAAACATTCCCTTCCACACGCGATAGTAATATTCTTTTTCCTAGCAGCTGCGTTATTATCAAATTTGAGCCCATCCGGAGAATTTTTGCAAATGCATACAGTTCGATTAGCCCTCGAAAAGCCCATTCAAGGTGCATATATCTGGAAGGTAGTAAAAGACCAAAAGAGGAAGAAGTAATCATCCATGTAAGTACAAAATTGGCAGGCAATACATCGCTTTTCGTTTGAAAGCCGACGTCGATTTTGCAACAATTTAGTATTTCTCAGGGTTTGTATCCGTCTATGGTAGTGATTTTTATCCATAATTCTGGGAAGAAGAGTATGTAGAACAAAAGCGAGCATGAAATGTATAACAAATCACAAACATGTCTGGTGAACTCGTGCTTAATTCTTCTTGGCGAACGGCGAGATCATGTCGGTTTCAGAGAGGTGACCGTCTTCTGAAAATGACACCATGTCGAAGCTGTTTGTAACTGAATATCAAAGCCAGCTAGTAAACATTACCTCTATGGAAGGATTTGGCAACATTGCGAAGGGCAGCGCGAGGGTGATAGTGGTGGGAATGCTGTAAAAAAAGCAGTCGTAATGGAATAAATCAAGGATTTTCCTATGATGGTCGTAAATTTGATCTCACAAGGGCGAATGGATATCCATATGGATAAGCTCCGTACGCTAATGGAGCGTAAGGATAGTAAGGATACGACTCAGCGATGCCATAGTATCCCAGCGCCGGATATTCTGGGAGGAGAAAATTATCGAATGAAATCATTAAGACTAAGAAATCAAGATGCTATTTGAGAAGAAAGAAAAAATAAAAGGAAATCAGTTGCGCACCACCGTAGTAGTATGGGAAGCTGGCTTGGGACCTGAAATTATTATTTCACAGGCGCTGTGACCGACATATAAGCATAGAACTTTCAATAAGCTAACTGCGAGCCAAAAAAAAGAATTGGTGGTTACATGCAGCTCGGAACTCACAGTTGGCTGACTGCGAAGAAAATGGCGAAAAGGAAGTAGAATGAACTCATGCTGGCTGCGCTTGCTCACTCCACAACCAGCCCTTCTTTTATAAGCTTGTGAAGCTGTACTCTCCCTATCAAGGAACAAAAAGTCATGTGTAGTCCACACACTTGAGGGCAATACGAAGCTTTTCGTTTGCATTGAGTGGAGCTTCCGTCGCGTTCTCAAAGCTACAGGTCTGAGGCGATTTGGTGATGGGCATGAAAAGGCTGTTCTCCCTGTCAAGGCGATGTAAATTTTAAGGGCGAAAAACCATAGTGTGTGGTGTTGTGGTCATTGTAAGAACTACTCTGTGCAAATCAACTTTTCTTGACCAAGTAGGCTATGATGAAACTGAGGAACGAGGAACCCATCGATTCACCTATAAATTCTAAAGTTATACGAAAACTTTATAATATTATTGTCTGTTCAGTTTTAACTCACTCACTCTGTCTATAACTCAACTGATATTTCAGAAATAGATCTGAAATTACTAAAACTCAACTATGTATGTATGAGCGAAGGGCAGAGTGAAAAGCCGCATAGTTCATTGTCTTCGCTCCGTAGCTGCGCTGTTCTCTGATATCCAGACATCACTTACTTATGCAAACTGAATATCGAAATTCGATCACACTAAACACATTATTCGGTCCTTAATACACTTCCTCACATAAAAGAATTGAGCAATTCACAAACGATGGAAGTTCGTTAAGCTTACAAGGTGGATGTGGGAAAGGTTAACAACGAAGCTGAGAGCGACTTAACTATGTAGCTCTTGTTTGGCTTGACTTCATGCTTAAACCCATAAAAAAAAGTTTGGCTCAGACATCCTTTGCAAACAAGGGAATTGTGCATTCCAGCTCTGAGTTTTCTCATCTTTGATGGGGTTATACTGGCTATGCAGGTGGGTTATACTGATTTTTCCTCCAATTTTTATTCATTTACCCCGTTATACATTAATTTACGTAATTCCTGCACTGTGCCCCTCAGGCCGAAAAGTCGTATACGTCGAGCTGCCATCATGGTCCTCCTTCAGTCCCTCTCATCACAGTCACAGCGACTTCATTTTTTATATATTGGTTGTAGGAAGTGAGCGACTGCCAGCCTATACGTTTCAAAAATAAACGGGCGATGTTAGGATCCACAGTGCTACAGGAATACAGCGGCAGGCTTACAAACAAAAATTTGCTGAACTGAAATGAAGTTTAAAAGGCTGGAATTGGTGCAAATTTTCTAACTTTCTATTTTTTTTCATGTCATTCGATATCTTCGTAGCCAGTGCTCTGAAGAAATCGTAGGTGCTTCAATTTCTACGTCGTCGTTTACTGTAGCTTTCAAAGGTATTTTCGACTACAGCAGTTCAATTCCTATTCCCACTTTATTGATTGAAATAAAATGGATTAAGAAAAGAAGAATCCGAGATTTTACCAGTATCCATTGCGGCTAAAACTTTTGAATGAAATGTTTCTGTTAGAGTGAAGGATTTCACGTTCGCGAAGTCTTTTTTTTTGTCGAGGGACCATGTGATGTGAGGAAAAACTGGTATCTATCTGATAGGATCCGTTGTCTGGAACACGCGCATATTGTTTGTTTAAAACAAGATTATACCTTAAATGTGTTTAGAGTAGTGAGATAGTGCCGGCACTTGGGAAATCTTCAACTTCCTCTAAGTGCACTAGCTTCATAACATCTTTTTTCACTTCATTACGGCATCTGTAGAAGAAGCACTTGCCAAGTGTATAAATGCGAAAACTGTTGCGGTGTAAGCAGGAGTAGTCACGATGAGTACACTGTACGTCTTCTTCGCTTTCGTCCTATCTATCATCCAGCTGTAAGTTTATCACTTTTGAATATGCGCTATACTTGGGACCGAATAAAAAGCGAATAAATTTGTCACTTCAGTTAACAATTTAGGAAACGATACAAACATCCAGATATTCGAGAATGAGAAAGTCCTGAAGCTCTTCTTCTCTTTTGTGCAGCAGTGTATTGGTCCCCAACTTTGCGACATTCGAATTTTCCTTTTGTTCGAAATCGGATGCTTTTGTTTTCGAACATCGAATATTCTGAATAAACGGAAAACTCGAACATTCCCACATCAGAGACCAACGCAGTGTTCCATAAGAGAAAAGAAGAGCATAAGGGCTTTCTCATTCTCGAATATCTGAGTGCCTAAATTGTTTCCTATATTCTTAACTAAAGTAACAAAATTATTCGGTTTTTATTCGCTCCCAAGTATAATATGCACCTCGACTAGAAAATAAGCCAGACTTCTTAATAGATGTGTTTGTACAGAAGACTGAGAGAAAATGAGGGATGTATAAAGGAAATTTATTAAGGGATAGACCACTATTTAAATGTCATATCCATTTCATAACCATAACAATTGTAGGTCCCATGCAAGCTACCCATTCGCAGGATACTACACTGGTTTGTAACTCACCTTATTTAATCATATAACTTCTCTCGTGAACGTTCCCTTGTTCCGGAGATTACTCTGATTCAGATTACCCAGCAATCGGATACTATGGCCTAGCTGATCCTTATTATTATGCTCCTTTTGCCTACGGCGCCTACCCCTACGGTTATCCATACGCTCTGGTGAGCAATTAGTCTTCGACATGGGAAATAGTACTTTTTTAATTCATAAAAATTCGAAAGGAAAATTAAGAGCAAAAGGGTTACGAAAGATTAGAGTCGTTGACTTCGTTCGCAACGGCTACTATTCTTGTTTTAGCATTCGCACTACCACCACCCTCGCACTGCTCTTCGTAACGTTGCAAAGTCTTTCCAAAGAGGTAATTCTGAGAAATTTCGATGAGTAGTCGCCCTCCCTATTGATCTGGAACGGAATGAAAGCCTTTCAGAGGACGGCCACCTCTCCGAGACCAGCATGATCTCACCATTAGCCAAAGCTCTCCGGAAGAATTAAGCAATATTGCTGTACATGCGTTGATTACACTTTTACACAAATTGTGAAATAAACATTGTTTGTATGATTTAATGAATCACGATGTTTAGAAATCTAAACTCATTTTGTTTAAACGCTCGACCACTCGCGAACGTCGGCATATTTCTTCAACAATCAACTGTTTTTCTTTTATTGAGGTTGGTAATATCTTGTAGGCTAAAGTTTCGGCAAGTCGCTCTCTTCACAGCCTGAAATGAGCTATACGACAAACAAGGGGGCTATCTGGTCAAATCTCTGCAGAACCATGCAAAAAAATTCTATGTCTATTTTTCAACACAGATTTAGCTCCGAGACCAATGTTCATCTTTATGATGTGAAAACAGTAATGTTACGACACTAACGACCGCTCACTGTCCAATCAAGTGAATTATTTAGACGCCTTCTTTGGACAGGAAAATAAATTCAAAGTACGGATGGGCTGAGCCTCTGCATGACTGAGAGGCATGGTTCTTCATTGCGATTAATTCTCGCATTTTTCTCTTGAATCTACAAAGCCTCTGAGTTTTGCGAGCTGATGTTTAGGGTTCTTGCGCCAAGATCCTTCCAATAACTTTAAAATTTGCTTTTTCGTGGTGTAACCTCCTGTGGCTGCTAAGAGGGATTGTCGTTCCTTGCTGTCAAACGCTCTCTAATGCCACCAACTTCTCCGATCTTCCGCAATTTCCGTTAGTTTGTATTTGAGGGGAATTCTTTAAATGTTTGCACAGAGCATTTCATACTTTGGAAAGGAAATTATTGAATGCGACCAGGGAAAAGAGTCTGTGAACAGCCATCCTAAGGTTGTTTGAAATGTTGAACGAACAAGGAAGGGGGGAATTTGAAGAACTACCGGAAAGTGATGAATTTCTAACATTGTTGCCACAACGTCGGTCTTTCGACATTTTGCTAAGCTAGGCTTCTACGTGGTGTAAGTTTCAATGGTTACAAAGTTAGAATTAATCTATAGCCTTTGTCGTGCCGTGCACGACTCTGCCCTGTGGAGGGGTCCCGCCGTGCGCACTTGCGCACTGTTGTTCCCACGCTGCTGTCGCTTGCGGAGGGTGCGGCGCAGCTAATTTTCGAAATCAGTCGCTGCTGTCCTGTTGCATCCTTGTACCATCGTTGTCGTTCGTGAAGATACTATTCCAGGAGCAGCAGGTCCTCCTCCGGCCTACCATGTCGTGCTTCGCGAGCAATACCGTTTACCATCTACCATTATGTGAGCTGGACCTACCACTTTCGCTGTACTACCGCTATTGATCGCCTCTTTATTGATGTCGTGTGTTTCAGATATTATAAACATCTAGCGTATTGTGTCTCGTCGTGTATATAATGTTGCTGTCCATCTCCTTACCAGTGCATAACCACCATGTGTGCGTGGCCGGGTTGAGGGCGTAGCGTAGAGACCTTGTGAAGGAGACGGGAAGATGGGAAGCGGGATCCTAGGTTTCTGCCCGGCTACGTCTGTGGGGATAGGCCGCCATTAGGTGAGTAGGGAGTGCATCCTCCACGGACGCTGCCAGTCGTGCTCGGGGTCTAACCTGAGCCATTGAACCACAAACGGACCCTGGGGCACGACAGACTTCTTTGAGACGGAACTACTCGGATTTTTTGAAGTGTAGGTAATTTGTGCGCATAATGGCAATTATTAGGACTTCGTAAATTTCTGGATGAAACCAACCTCATTGAATAAAAATTAAAAGAATTTTCTTTCTCTCTTGCACTTCGAAAAGTTTAAAAGTCAGGGAATCAGTGAATTAGTGAAGATTAATAAGTGATGTTGATGTGCATCACACCTTCTTCGAGAAAGAAAAATGAGCGATATTGTACCTTCTGAATGCATGTGGTTCTTCCAGCTTTTTCCCCCAAAAATCTATGAACTAAGTTTTCGGTCAATACAACTTGATAGGTTTATTTCAATCAAGCAGGGTTTACTTGGCACAAGGAAGGAATGGCGGAATAACACGTTGACAGGCTCCAAGCCTACAACAGACCATACATATAACTTGAGCGAATTCATTGTTCAGCTCCTTCTCATGTATTTGGCAATAGGAAAGGTCATGCTTGTGCCGGAGAGATGATCATCCTCTGAAAATCCCGTTTCACTAACGTGAGGTGCAAAAAATGCATGCAACTTCTAGCACAAATACCTCTTTGGAAAGACTTGGCAACATTGCGAAGTGCAGCACGAGGGTGGTAGAAGTGGGAGTGCTGAAATGAGGAAATACCCATATTTGAAGGAGATAGTAGAAGCGTCTATAATGGTTACTTTCTACAGCAGCAACTCTCAAGCCCTAGAATAGTCCTGTCACAGAGGCTCAGTCCAAGAAAATGTTATGCTCTAGAGGCCACATACCAATGAGTAGGGATATCCATAGGGGTAGGCACCATAGGCAAGAAGACCGTATGCGTATGGGTCGGCTAGGCCATAGTAACCAAATGCGGGGTAATCTGAAGGCAAGTAATTTAAAAAACGGAGGACGGATAGAAGAAAGGTAGGGGTCGAAGTGGACCGAGACACGAACCAGCATAGTATCCCGTATAGGGGTAGCTTCCATGACACCTAAAATTAAAATGTAGATTAACTTTGAGGGCCAGGAAAAATTTAGCGCGAAATAGGCTGATAGCTTTATCATAATGTTATTTATCGTAACGATGTTGCCTAGACAGCATTAGAAAACTCTATTATTTTGACTGAACGTCTTCCTTCGTAGCTTTCTCACTCCCTTTCTTTCATGTTACCATAGAAATCAAAAAATTATACGGT
>KN726956.1:0-31646 GCA_000816745.1 Ancylostoma duodenale
AACAGAGTAAACTTATTACAAGTTCTAGTCTTGGATGACGTGGCTTAAGCAATTTTGCTGTCTTACATGTTCAACTCTATCTTTTCTCACCAGTACCCTGCAGTTTCTTTCTGCGTGCTTTCCCTTTCAATGGTTTCACTCCCATAAATTCGTTCCCTAATGGGTCACATATTGTCATTGTATTTCTGTTTACCTCAACTCACTCCCCTACTTTCGATCCTGGTTGGGCGCACCCAGGGATTCGCGCGAATCATCGCGATCCACCCGCAGGGCAAGTCGTTTTCTCCATTTAATAAAAATCCTAATTGAGTCTCACAGTCGTCTTCGGATCCTTACTTACTGCGTCACGTGCTACTTGAACCCCACGGCTTGTACTGGTTACCTACCTGCTGTACTGTTATATGTAGTTTTCCTCTACATATAGGTCTTGTTTTCAGTATTTGGTCATAGCTAGATCATAGCCCTTTGACTCTCCTTGTCTCTAGAGCATTGAGTGTACACACTCGCTCATGTGTTAAGTCGGCGGTCCACTACGCTGGTGGCCGGAGCCCTCTCGTACGCTATTGGGCTTGCAGTGTTGGGGGGCCACTGCCCTTCTTAGGCTGAGCTCGGAGTGGAGAGTATAGGTCCTGGTGCAGTTGACTATCTATTTGCCGTTACATAATGACGTGCCCTATATTCAAGCACGCTCGCATAAACTCATTTGATTGTAAAGGTAAGGATCTAGAATAAACTGTTGTGTGGACTCAATCCTAAGTCTCATGGAGTAACGACTAATCGCCCTCTTAATGTTTTTCAGAGCATATATTGAGATATTGCTTACCGTATCGGGCTTGCAAACTATGAGTCCCAAATAGTTCCCCAATCTATAACTGGTGTGAGATCTGTCCTCTGACTTGCGTTTTCATCATTACCTCCATTTTATTTCTTGACTCCGATGTTGTTCGTTTTTGTTTATACTCTCACTTTGTATTTCTTATCAGACGCCTCTATTCGGCTTGCGCACCTTGAGTGCATCAATAAATAAAAATAATGCGCAGCTGAATCGACCATATCGAAGAGCGGAGCTCTAAGTTTGCGACATTGAAAGTATTCCGTGATTCTACGATTGCGTTGTGCTGGGTACACGGCAGCGGGAAACTCACCCCCTTCCCCCGCCCTTACAGTCACGACATCGGTTCAAAAGATTGGCGATAGAGAAGGTACAAGGATAAAGCCCAGTCATGCTCTCTCACCTTCAGATAAGCGAGAATGCAGCAGACTGCTCTACGAGAGGAGTCACGAAGCAGGAACTTGCTGGGTAAAAATTGTGGATAGGTCACTCTGGAAACATTTCGACGTAAGCGATGTAATGCTCTCACTGGAGAAATGCAAGAGGCAGATCAAAATGGAACCCTAAAAAAGATCAATATTAAAGATCGAAGTGGAATTCACGTCAACACGTTCTCCTAACACGTCATATTTACCATTTTTGCACTCGAATCTTGAGACGTTAGGAGAGCGGCCAGAGGTTTTATACAGAAGTATATGCTCTAAATGGCCAGCGGTAAAGTGGCCGCATGGATTGAGCAAAAGACCATTGTTCACACCGTCTAGAACAAGGGTTTGGACTTTTCGATCCTTTTTCTTCTCTGAATTCATCAATCAGAAATGGTCCACTTTTCGGTTTTTCATGTATAGTGAGGCAAGAGCGCAGTCAAGGTTAAATATTTTTTCAAAATAATTCTGTTATTCTATAGTTTCTGCAGTGATACGCATAGCCAAGTATTCTATTAGGTTGGTGTTTAATTAATGTGGTTTTTTTTTTGCGACTTCCTTTCGCGTTAAAAATCGGAGCTTTTTAAATGGTTTTGAACGAAAACGATCGGTTTTTTCTCACTTAATGAAGGTGCTTTCGAAAATCCTGCCCACATCTGCCATCATATGCTCCACCATTTCAGGGAAGAATGGAATGCAGCACACTCATTTTGTGACCTCAGCCATCCTTTTGGCGAAGGAACAGTTTGCAAAGCCATGTCAAAAGGTGATTTATATTCATAAGATATGAGCTTCGTTATTGAAGAAAGAAGGTGTTACCCATCAAATTTCAAACACCAGGAACTCCGAACACCCGTGGAAGAGGATGAAAGCTTGACATAGACAATGCTGGCAGAAGATTTCAATATGGATCATTCGCCCATCGTTCATCCTTTCAAGAAGCTCCGAAAAGCAAGGATTTTGGCTGAAAGGGCCCTCACAATTTCTCAGACAGGAACAACGCTGAACGTGTTCAAACTTCCACTGATTTTCTGCAGCGAAACGAGCAGGCTACATTTCTGAGGTATTTCGTCAATCGAACTGCATTCACTTCCCCGGCTACCAAAACTTCCTGATCGCAGAGATTTGATGGTCGAGGTCTTCGTTGTTCATCTATGAAGATTGTACCGCCTTATTTCAACTACCTAAACACCTTCAACCGAACTGGAAAAACGTTGAGGTTGCTCACTGTTGGTTTTCAGTGTTTTCTTTTTATTTTATGCGAATATGGCTCTCAGGTTAAGCAGCGCAGGACCGCTTTTTCGGTATCGCTATTGTGGTCATGTTACTGATCGGAACAGAACACAGAGTTAAGGCGGAGACCGTTAAAATTATAAGATTGCTGTGAAAATGGAATCCATACAAGCTGAGACCAATGGTTTGTTTGATATAAAATCTACTTGCAAAAAAGCTTACAATGGTTCTTCGATGGCTAGAAACTAGTCAGTATTTAGCAACTCACCTCCGTCTCGAAATCAACTCCAAAGACCAATTTGAATATTTCGATCTGAAGAACCACACACCCATTACGGCGAGAAAGTTACACAGCTTGAAACCTAAAAAGATGAAAATCAAAATAAGGTTCTTGTTTTCGAAGGATGGCAGATTCACGTGCTATTCTTCTGAAATGCGTAAAATGCTGGGAAGCAGAATAAGAAAAAGAAGAAGTGCGTATTAGTGAGATTAGGAGTTATAAAAATATTAGAGAGTCATTTGGTCGCTATTTGGCAAAATCGAATCAAAGTTTCCGAACAAGCTTCAATTATGACCTTTAGAACATTCGAATTATCGAATTGATCCATAAAGTGGCCTTTTCAAATAATCGAACTGTCAGACAAACTTGAACGAGACTGCTCCGAACAATCAAAGCAGTAATAATGGGTTAGCCGCTTGAATTTTTATGTTGAGTACGTTACTGAGTCCTAAGTACAGTTGTTAGGCGCAAGTGAGGAGTGAACTGGTGGCTAATTACACGCGCAGTTGTTGTAACAGCCGCTGCGATCGTATCGTTTCACGAGATGATTAGTAGCTTCGCAATCATTTCAACTAATCATTTCTCCATTAAGCAACACATCATTGGCAAGAAAACTTCATCTTTGAAACTGTTGTTCCTATGAGGATTCTAGGATGGCTGAAATATAAAGTACGAAAGCTGCCCTAAGCAATGAGAACGGACCATGAATTCCTATAGGAAACCGAAATCAGAATAGCCAGGACTGGTTAAAAGGTCCTAAGACTCTATGCATTATTAATGACTGCCATTACTATAGTATTGGATTATTTTTGGATGGATATTTCTCAATATAAGGTAGAATGCTACTGAGGATTCCACCAATACGTCATTTGCAGGTATCATTGCTAGCGAATAATAACGACACCGCCTGCCCCCCCCCCCCCCCACACTTTCATTCAGTCTCCTCGTGAGGAGAGTGGCTTCGAAACGTTGACCACGGCAAGTACATCTGATTCATTTTTCCCCGTCCGCATAGCAAAAAACTGCAGGACACCGTTATTCGAGGAGAAGGTCGGGCCCCAGTCAGTAAAACCGAATTCCTCTGCATAAATGTTTATGTATATCCTGCGTAATAACGCCTCGAGAGTGAGCATTTCAAAAGAAAGGAATCTCTTCGGTGTTTATGTACGCTTTACGCCCAAACCCACGTCAGAACTATGCAGGTGATGTAGCGGGCGATGGTTACTCGACCCGAAACCAAAGTTTGGCAGGCGTCATTAACTCAGAAGCACAGAGCAAAACAGTGTCTGTTCTCTACAAGACTTGGCCCTCCGCACTTTACAAAATCACTTCTGCAAGAAATTTAGAAATTCGACGAGAAGTACGTATTTGCCTACTATGTATATACATAGAGTATTTACTGGACCTGCTCACGTCTGACCACCACCTTTTCAGGCCCTGCAAGAATCTTCTATGCCGGCATGAAGTTCATTGACCAAGCTCAACTCGAAAATAGGAGATGCACTCTCTTCAAACTACAGCCCTGTGGAATCCTGGTGGAGGGAAAGCGAGGAACACATTGCTTTGATCATACAGAACAATAGACAACATCATTAACTGAAGCTTTAACTCAGCAAGAAAAAGCTTGACAGAATCGTTGCGCAAGTGTTGCAAATCTTTTCAGCCAGCTTAAATGAACATACTTCAAGTGATGTTGTGACAAAGTCGCGCATGCAATCCCACAAGATCTCAAGGATGCATCTGTAGAAATCGAAATTCCGATTTCTCAACAATGCAAATGCATCTTTACTGAGTGTGAGACGTTACACCCACGAACACTTGGTAGCCCTTCTGACCTCTTAGCACGTTTCATGTCATTGAGGGACAAGCTATGCCAGGGCGTATTTTACTGGAAGTGGTCTGGAAGGTGCTAAGAAAGCAACAGCCAATTGCAAAAAATAAGGGCCGCCTATCCTAACGACGCCACCGCTGCTCATTTCACAACTCAACCGATCGAGTTCAAATCATATAACATGATTTATTGAAGCAGGAACGGTTTGGAGTTGGAGGAAGGAAAAAATTCGCGGTATACACGATTATAGACATCGCTTTTGTCTTTACAAATGTTTTACAGTAATAGCTGTAGGGGTCTGTGCACTTTTGTATGTTATCTCTGCCGATGTCTAGTTCAGATTCTTGAGGGTTTTCGGAAGTTGGTTTTTGCTACCTACTTTACTTTTTCCACGTAGTTGCTTCCCCATCAAAGGACATGTATGACGCTGCCAACTAATTTGTCCGCGTAAATTGCAAGTTGGGAATGAATGGCCACAATTCGGACCGTTCGGGGTATGGCACAGTGAAAATGAAATAGTGGCAGAACTCGAAGCGTTCGGATTTTGCCATTCATTCCCTACTTTGCATTTTTACGAGGACAAATTAGTTGGCAGCGTCATATATGGTCACAATCTGAATTTCGTCAAGACCTGTGATAATATTTTGTGGGAAGCACGCTTCTGGGGTCCAGTGAGCAATCATTTTGGTTACAGCATCTACTCTGCTTTAGAGATAGTGTTGTAATGCAAAAAATTAGGAAGACTGGTTCGATTTGTTATTTGTGGAACGCGAGCGGGAAAATGGTAGCAAATTATTAGGATGCATAGCATCGAAGACGATTTCAAATGCGAACTATGTATGACTTATCTCATATTTCCATACACAATCGAGGGAACGGCTGTAGCAGCGTGAAAAGCTAAAACAAACTCAAATGTGTCAATAGAGGAGAAAAAGCCTAATTTTTGAAGCATATAGCCTTGTTGTCCACAATGAAAAGTCCGCAATCCACTGGCGCTCTTAACCAACACGGTAACGGGAACATTTGTATCCAATATGATTATTTTTGAGCACTGATACGTGCTGCAGTAAAGCAGAGCGATGGCTAATTGACGACTGTTTTCTACATAACATATGTACTCACGTGCGCTGAACTGAAAGATGGTGAAGAAAGAAAAAACGGTATAAAGGCATGATGGTGTTTCACGTTGTAATATCAACGCCATGAGGAGAACCCCAAAAATGTCACATGACCTACAGATTTGAAGCAAAATCCAGGCATCTCATGTTGACTGGACACACTGGTAGCACCATTGGATTCTCTTGTTTTCGCAGAGATTGTTGTCGGGATGCACCTTCCTCTGTGACTTCACCCACTTGTCAAATCCTGGTAATTTTAGCCGAAGAGAAAGAAGGCGAAAATTACACAGCTTCGTATGTCTCTGTAGTGATATAGGCAAAATGTATAGAAAATTGTTGAGAAATCTGCTAATATCCTGGATCTAGTGAATGTGATTTCAATCTTCTCAGCAGCTGAGAAATAGTCGTTGGGATATCAGTGATTTCCACTTGATATCCCAGCAGCAATATCATAGATACCAACATCGGAAATAGATATCAATGTCATTTGCTAGGATAAAGTGGAATAGTAATTTACCTGCAACGAAGCACGGCCACTGCCACTGATGGTGTACAGCTTCCATGACCTTTCGGGAGCCATCGGTTGCGGGGATACTTACTGCAATCCCAGAACGGAGATTGCCAAAGGATGAAATCTAAGCTTCAATAAATTTACACTGTAATAGGAAGTCATGCGAAGGAGTTGAAAGTGGAGATTGCCTGAGATGAGATAGTCCAATCTCTAAAAATCTCTGAAAGTCATCAGGATTGATCAGCCCACCTGGCTTTCAGCGTCACTACAAACTGTCTTCTTCTAGAGTTGAAGAATAGTGCCGACGCGAAGCCTCATTTGTCAATTTTTTCGTTATTAGTCCCCTGTTTCTTCTTTTAAATTCAATTCAAATAATACTAGCCAAACCCTTGATGACCTACCCCAATCCCTCCTCTTTACTTTCCATTAAATTCCGCTATCAAGCACAGCTCGGAAAATTCGTAGCTGTAAGATCCGTGACGGCTTGCGCGGAAAACGCCTCCATCTTGAAGATATCTGTAATATCTGTGACACTGCTGCGTAATAGCAGCTAATTGAACGAAAGCCACGATTACTGTGGTAGCAACTCGTGAATATACATCAAGTTCTTATCTCGAGACAGATGAGGTGATACCCTGCGACAGTCTCGTCCCAACGGCACATTTATTCACAATTATACTCTTATCATGACTAGGATCTCAGGAACTGAACGAATGCTCGTGCATTATGAGGGTACGAAAATCTATGATGGAATGACTTGCAGGCCGTCTCCATACAACCATATTGATATTAGTACTGTTTTCTTCAAAGTAAATGCTTCGTTAGCCGCGGAATTTGCCACGTCATCGCAGCTTTCATGTTTTTCAAAGTCCAGCGTCCTCCAAGACACTGTCACTGCACGCCCATCCCTCAACGTTGTCCACGTTAAACAAACTTTAAACTGGGCTCTGATCAATTGTCCGTTGTCTCGCTGCCGACGGCAATTAGCGCACAAACTTCTGTCGCTTGCACAGCGGAGTCAATCCACTTGCCACGACGTGCTCTCCCCGGGTACCGTATTCGAGCTACCAAAGCACCTGTGCATTCTGTACACTGGGCTTTCGCTGTCGTCTCTTTTCTCTGTATCACAAGACGCCATTTCCTTCTCAAAAAGGGATATTTCTGGTTGTTCGATGTCGCTCAACAAAGTGGAAGTATTCTCAGTGGAATGGAGGATTAACGATCAAATCGGCGATTGTGCTGACACAGAACACTAGAAAATCAACATAGAGAAACGCTCCAAGAGTTGGGATTCTTTTCCATCTGCTTCATTTTTTATGTTCTACAGAGCTCTATTAATTCTTTCCATCCTCTGCATTTAACAGTTCAGAGCCACTTTGCTAGTTTGTCTCACTCACACTATTATATAGGTGAGAGTGTGCAAATAAAGAGATGCTATTGGACCTTCGAGAAACTATTAGGTAACAGTGGAGAAGATACTACCTTTTGTGACTGTTACGTGTGAAGAAGGCAGACTGTCCAGACTGTTCTCGAGCTGCTATCTATATGTCTTCTCACGAGGATTTGTGCCGTTCAACAACGATTGCCGCATTGCGAGATGATCTCGTTACAAAGCAATCAAAGTAGCCGCCAAGCCCAGAAAGCGTATGCTAATTAAGCGGTAGGAGCGAAATGTCTGCCGGAAAACAGCTGAGATTGAATATGGTAATGAGGCCATCGTTCACCGTTTTCTTACGTGCTGTTAATGGATCTTTTCATTGCGGTGCTCACACCTTACTGTGCTAGCAACCACAGAATTACGCGCATTGTCCAGTTCGTGAGGAGTTCATTGGCTTTAAGTGCCTGCTCAGAACTGACCACAACGGTAGCATTTGTTAGACCTCCCGTGAGCAGACGCGGATGCTAACTGAATCGGCGCCATATAAATCTTAATTCCTCAACGCGGTATGTTTCTCTTAATAGGCCTTGCAGCCGCTCACATTCGGATGCGCTAATGGATTTTGAGATTGTCTCAATGTTTTCTCTTCAACAAAGCGCCCCTCCTTGGCTTCACCCACTTCTTCAATTCTCTGAATTTCTTCCTTAGTAGAATCTGTCAAAAGCTGAGCTTGTCAGGCTGCGCACCTAGCAATACACATAGTCAATAATCGCCATTCTCTTTGAAGCAATCACTTGGTCCCACTATTCCTGCAAGTTACTGTAGTAATACCAGAACTTTTTCTACTTTTACAAAGTGTTCCAGTGGTATTCCCCAGGACGCTGGATTTTCTTTGCACTCTTTTCTTCCAAATCCACCACCTTCTATGCTTCTCCTGTTTAGGTCTAAATGCTGTAACAAGCTTCTTACCAGGGTGAGCACTTCTCGCAGGATCACAGGTAGAGCGCGGACTCCAGCAGCAAGCCCTGGTGGAATGCCCTAATGCGGCGAGGCAGGAACTGTCGTTCGTCAATCACATGCAGTACTGTAGGCAATGTTATGGCGGCTGAAGAAGCGACGCAAAGGTCTCTTTGCTCGCCGTTACACACCTCTTGAGCATGTTGCTTTGGCTCGCAATCGCTTTCTATTTTTTACGGCTTTTTTTTTTGATTATGAACAACCCTGGAAATTGTCACCGCTGAAAGTTCGACCCTTGTTAGCTATTGTGGAAGATAGGTTACTGTATGTATCTTTTTGAGCTCACTAGATCGACAAATTTACTGGCATAAATTAGTTTTGAGCGTGACTATTCCTGCGAATCTCTAAGAGAAAGACGTTTGATGATGGAAAAGTCTATTTACCACTTCAATTCGATGGTGTAGGCCGTGCCCATAATTAACGAGACCCATTGAGAGTGAAATAGTCTTAATCAGGGAATCATCTCGCGCCTCATCTGGAATAATTATTTTGGTAATTATACCATTAAAGCGGCAAACTCTTGCGAAAATGTAAAGTATAAACTGCCATAGGATTCTCTATTCTTGCGCTTTAGGAATTGAAACCTCATTTCTTGCATCTCACAAGGAAGATTTGTTGACAACAAAGGTGTCAGTGCTTAATGAAGTAATGTTGTTCCGCACTTTCGTTTTCCACCTAATTTCCCAACAAAGATGAGCGACAATAATTTAATTCCATCTGAAGTCGCACTCTTTTCATCATGTGTGCGCTTTTGATGGTAGAACTACGGTATGTGCAATATGGCCGAGCAGTAATTACGAGCGGCTTGACCGAGCAATAGCCGCGGTGGAGGGCGGGACACATTACTCTGCTATCATTCGCAACTAGATACGGACCCCATTTAACAGCATGGACGAACTTAACATGCAACTGTCCCAGAAACACATCATATCATGCTACTTACCAATCGCGTAATGGCCTCCATCTGCTTCCCGCTTCCGACCAACCCCCCCCCCCCCCCCCGTCCACGCTCTCTGCCTCGTGACCTGCATGATCACCTACTCAATACACTAATTTTGCAGTAGACGAAGCTGCTCCTAAGTGGCTGGCCATTCCAAAGTAATTCGAATGCTCATTACTCCTGACGGAATAGTTAAGTGGGCGTGACGCGCCTTTAATTATCAGTAATTGCTCTGAAAATAATATTACTTCCACAGTATGCTACGTCGTTGAATGTCTTTATTATGTTTCCGTGCTCACAAAGATTGGGTTCATCCTCGTCATCCACATTATGTTGTAGTTTTTGTTCCACGCTGATTGTGCGCCATCGTGTTAGGGTGGGGTGAGATGTGTTTCACTGTGCTTTTGCATACAGACGTCACTGCGCATCGAGAAATAGCGTTCGGAGATAAATCTGTATGAAATTTCATGACCATTCCTTCGTTTCTCCTTCTGCCGTCCCCTTTGCAGCGAAGTTGAATCACTCACACTTTCGCAGAGTGTGTGCCTGGCGTGCCACAGACCATGGTCTGTTCTTGAATTTCTGATGTTTTCTGCCCGGCTCAATAAATATCTTCGGGAAATCCTCGACGCCACAATATCAGAGCACAATCCAAACTCATTCTCGCCGCTTAATTGCTTAGATGCTGATAGGCAGCTGGCGCATCACCGTAACCATTGTTTGCCGTGCAATTTAGGCGCTGGTTTTCTCGGATTGCACGATTGCCCAGTGCGCCTCTCTGCCTGCTATTAATTAGCGAATCAAAATCGCGCAATGCTATAGTATACGGTAGAATTCGGATCTTCGCTGTCTTTACTCGAACCTTTCGTCGGTTAATAAAACTACGTGTGTCTTCTGCTGATCTTGTTCTTTTTTGCTTGTCCTGAAATTGCCCAATGAAGGTTTTCTTCAGGATGGTTTCCATCGAAGGCGAAAAGCGGCCGTCTCCCTTCAGCGTTGAAAGTATCCTCGAAAGAAAAGACGAAATTCTAAAGCCTCTGCCAATGACGCCGGTACCACAGATTGGCACAACCGCAGTTGTTCCCGTGTCACCTTACCCTATGAAGTTCCCGCATCCATTCGAGACCACTATGCTCTACTTTGGGCAATCCAGGTTTGCTTTTTGATATGTACTTGATCACAATGTGTAATTCCTAGCGGAGCATTGATGGATGGAACACCAACGACGATTCATTGAGAAAATATTCGGCATGCTTCTAACATGCCTTTTTCACATTTATTCGCTCCTGCGGCTATTCACAAAAATCTTTATGCGATGAAAACTACTTACACAAGTTTTGAGAATTTGAAAAGTGGAATGGGAACCTTTCCGTTCATCTTTGCCTTTCTCTGCTTTCCTCTTCTGAACTATCTTGCTGCTCGTCTAAGGCGAACTGCCCGTCTGAAGCAGTGTTCTCTTAGAGAAGCAATTGAAATTTTGTTCATTTTGAGAGTGACTTCAGTTTAGAAAGAATGACTTCAGCAGCTATTTCAATCAAGACACATCATTGCACTTTGAAGTTGCGATTCTTGTCAAAGCTCATAGTGAGGTTACCTGTTCAGGTTACCTGTTCCACTGCCTGACAGTTCTCCTGATTCCATTGGATCGTCGCCACACTCCATTCCTTCCACGCAGTGGATGAACACTCCGACCACGCAAAACAATTTATCCAGTATGTCGAACCACCCGGACTATTTTTGATACGGTAATGAGATCGGATGTTTCAGTGAGCGAGGACGCGAAAATCCAAATTGGTCTCAATAAGTGTATGCTGAGGAAGCACAAGAACAACAGAAAACCCCGGACGCCGTTCAGCACCCAACAGCTCCTTTCCCTGGAGAGGAAATTCCAGCAGAAGCAGTACTTGAGCATAGCAGAACGAGCCGAATTCAGTGCATCCCTGCAGCTTACCGAGACTCAAGTCAAGATTTGGTTCCAGGTATGTGAGGTCTTTTGATGTCTCGTTATTTATTCTTAGTCGCACTTCTCCGATCGCTATCTCGGTCTTGATGATACGCTTCGCATAATTACATAGTACCTTGACTTATCCTGTCACATCTCCGCGCCGTAGTGGCGTGACACACGAATCTGCGAACGGTACTACAGATGCGAGTTTTGCGTCTGCACCACCTCAAATCAAAACATCCACCTCCATCGCTGTGCTATCAATCGCTTCAACTATAAAACACGCATGCGGCGCCAGATGGCTACAGTAGCTCAGCGACTTGCCTTTGTCAGACTTTATTTGGCGCTCCAAGGGAAGTGTGTGCCCACAGTGCGCGCAACTGAGAGCGCTTAATAGTATGAGACGTTCCCAGTCGAATGAGCAATTTAACTCAAGGAATTCTTTCTCTATCCAAGCTCAACTGAACTCTCCTGGACCTCAAACCAAAGTGTTGTTACAGTTCAATTATGAATTGGGAGCTAATCACCAATCATCTTCTTAGACAAAATCGCTCGACCGTGCTTACCCGTCATTCAGCATTGTTAACGAGCAACTAATAGTTTTTGTCGCATCGAAGAACGAGTCATAATCGCGCCATTCATCATCTTCTCATTCCCACACATCTGCTCCTCTCTTTACTGATTTACAGTCATAGGCTAACGAGTCTGGGCCTCGCCAACACGATATTCAGTATAGTGCTGCCGAACAGCGACGTCATACTTTGAGTATCATTGCAAATAATTTTTTCCTTACAAATACTCCGGCAACCCATACGACAGCAACTTCACTTTCTCTTTATGTTCTTTACATTGTAAAAATGCGAATTTTCTCAAACACAGCGACTGTGAGATGCCGAATACCCCCAACTGTGTGCGCCGCTTCAGTTAAGTGCTGATGAAGGTGAAATTCCTTTCATTGCGCAAAGAACAGATGCTTTAGCGATGATACGAAGACTCCACAGAAAAACTCTCGGGAAAGAAAGCGTCAATCCAGATGAACTTTCTCCAAATGAAATTCCAGAATCGTCGGGCGAAGTCCAAGCGGCTCCAGGAGGCAGAAGTGGAGAAGGTGAAGTTCGCTCAAGCCAGTGCGTTGGCCGCAGCAGCAGTTGTGAACGCACAGAACGACCCATCCAAAGCATTTTTGGCGTTCGGATACCCGACGCAATGGTGACGGCTTCATCGCTCCTCTCGATTTCACTACATGCTTTTAAAAGTCATCTATTTCTGTGTGTTATTTTTGTACTCTAACTGGCATTCATTCCTCTCTTGTTGTGAGACTTCGATACGTGTTATCACAGTAAGCTGTTTCAGCGCATATATAGAAATGGATATGGACGAAAGGGTATCTGTGTATATAAATACGGACTATTTATAAAGGACGCCGTTCACTTTTTGGGACACGTAAGAAAAAGTGATTAATTGATTGCAATTTGGCGATTTCTGCACAATTGCTCGACTTTTCAGAGCCGTTTTCACATTGTTAGTGAAATAGTTCGCTCACAAAATAGAAGCGTTTTTTCTTCAAACACCGGATGATGTGAAAAAGAAGCGGCACGCGTTCTCAGTGATAGGTATGACACAAGCGAAGAACGGAGCTATAATTCGACTTTTTCGTCTATAAATAAAAGCTTTTGATGCCGCCGCGCGCCGGATGTTCTGACTTGATTCTGACAAAATCGTGGGGATTAGCACATGTCCTCGGTCCGTTCTCGTGTTGATTTGCGATTTTCCAACGTACTCATGTCGGTGCATTGTTGTGTTTCACAGCATATTTTGTGCGTACGTCATTGTTCATAGTACCTTTTTATGGTTATGATTTTCTGTTGCTCTCAAATTGAAATGACGCTAGTCTGTGACACGTTTCTTCTTTTAATAAAGCTATATCAGTGATATATCAATCACTAGATATCTGGTGAGCTGAGCTGTGAGTATTACTCCAGAGCTCGTGTCGGGAGCACTAAAAGGCCCATATTGTTACAGTATGGACGCCAACAAAGAAAGGACGTGCCCGATGAATTGTTTATGGACCAACAATCTACTCTCGATGATTTACATTTAGGTGGCCGATTAGTGTGTAACATCGTCTCGCAGTTGGTCCACCCAGTGGGTCCGCAGAGCTACAGAGCACTGCGGAAGCACAGGAGGGTCAGAAAGTTCGGTGATTACATGTAAAAAAACGTTCACCTGTAAGAACATATAGGGTTTTTTTTTGTGTTTAGCGGATGGAAACACCCCTCTCCACTACAAGCACTTTTTGAGTCCAAAATCAGTTGGATTTCAGCTTCTCAGCTGGATTTGCAATGAGGATTAGATTCGTGTGTTACTGAAGGCATATCGGCAAGAACTCTGGCAAAAGCTTCAAGATTCGTCTGCTATGTACATGCTAACAACGCATGTGGACTACAATTGTTGGCCTGATAATAATTTTTCTACGAACATATGAAATTCTACAAAGTCAGATGTTTCGTAGTAAAGCATCGGATTGATAGCTGTCGATGATTAATTGTAGTTCTTTACTGCAATAGTACAAGTTAAGACAAACAGTAGTAGACGTAGATTAGTTGTCTAAAAAAATTAACAAAACAAGGCGATATGGTTTTTTACGGCTTCCTGTTCACAGAAACTCCTGTCCGCGCCTCTTCCTTGGGGAACATTTGCTCACTGTTACGGATCCACCTACACCTGCCACAACTTGACCTCTAGCGGTGATACCGACGCGGCGTGGGCGCTAATTGTGCTCGAGCAATTGCTTCGACTGAGATGAAAAAGAAAGTTGCAAGAAGATTATCGCTTCAATTTCTTGAGTCTGCCGTGATAGTGCACCACCCGGCGCACTCCAATCAAAATAGTTTGTGTACAGCACGGTTTGTTTACAATTTGAGGGACCGTACTGGATCGTATTGTGGGACCGCTTCCGGAAAAAAACTTCTGGGCATGAGCTTGTCCTAAATCGAAAAATGGGCTTGCACTTTGAAATGTGCTCCTGCTAATATAACAATGAGAGGTCTATTTTTTCCTTTATTTATTCAAATTATTCTTAGTGCCGAGGCACAATGGTCCCTTTCGAAAGTGGATTTAATAGAAGAGAAATCCGCTCCGAATACATACACGATGTTCCACCAAACTAAAAGAGAGAAGTTATTGATGATGAAGATTAGGGTACCCTCTAACCATCTAATGATCTTCCCTCTGCTAGTTCAAGGTAGAAGACATTTGGCCGGAATTCAGCCTTTTTTACCGGTTCTAAGATATTAATATAGTGATGAATAAGCAACCCAGACTGCGCAACGTGGACCCATTCTTGCACAAACATATCAAGCTTACAAGGGAAGGATACCTGGTCAATGTGGCCATTCACAGGGAGGTGTATATTGTTCTAGGCAGCTCGCGGTGGTGATTTCGAATCCGTTTCGAAATCGGCCACTCTCCTCTCTATGATGAGTTATGCCCATTTTTGGCATTGTGAACAAAGCGGCTGTAAAAAGAATTTTTCCATTTGTTGGCCTGATTTTGCCAAGCTCCGATGTTTCTAGCAGTATGTGCTATTCTTCGACTGATTTCAAACCTGCGACTGCCTGCCTGAATAGAGAGATACTTTTCCTTGCGCTTAGAGACAGACCTCTTTGGACGGTAATCTTAGGGTTTGCACATGAACAGCGAAAATGGGCATAACTCATCATAGAGAGCAGTTCAGCCAATTTTGGAAAAGACTTGAAATCAGCGTTGCAAGCTGCGGAAGGCATTATACACCAAACCATGAATGGCCACACTGACCAAGTATCCTTCCCTTGTTAGATCCTCTCCTCTTATGAAGTGAATGTATGCAATTTCATACAGATACTGCGAAATGCTCAGACCCAGAGTGTGCATGAAATGTTCAACAAATGAATACGTTCATCTGTACCCGTGAGCGTTCCTAAAGAACCACTGCAATGTGTGGATAACGATTACCTTAACCCCAAAAAATTATACTCTCTGCCAGTGAGCCTATCTACCTACCAGACTGGTTAGAAAACGAATGAATACTGAGACTATATGTATACTGGACCGACATCCACTTTACCTCACCCCGCTGCTAAGGCTTCATTTGAGGATCGATCTTGTGTATGTATATGTACTAACCGAGAAGATCTCTCCATTACTATCACCACTTCTCGGGACCACAAATTGTTTGAAATAATTGCACAGAATCTCGCTTTCCTCGGACAGGAATGGTGTTACATACATAAGTTGTTCGAGGTAGTGATATACCAGTGTGTTTGTTCCCAGCTGAAATTCACTCATTTCACCTGACACTTTTGCAAAAAGGGAAGTTTTATACGTACAGTTGCTATCTATTTATTTGAATGGAATGGAGTTAAATAAAGTAAAAGTGGAATCAGCCACATTTGCGGCCTCACGAAAGCAGCATCTCATCTCGGGAATCATTTTTGAGATTTTTATGCCAACAGAACCTACGTGGACTGTTGAGGAAAACTACATGTGCATAAGTACATGAAAAAAACATTGAGAACATTATTTTTGGGGGATTTCCTTTGCCGAGATTTCACGAAACTCTCGGCAGGTGCGTGATCATTCCTGTTCTGCGTCTCGTGTTCTTCACTGCGCTGTTCAATCGATTTGATCTATGGTGTGATCAGAAGCTCACGTGATCGCTTCTGTCGACCAAATCCGTACTCTTAAACTGTAAAAATGGATTTGATGGCATTTTTGCGGACATTTATGCATATTAATGGAGCCAGCTTGTCGAGAATGTGAAGAATCTGCTGATAACTCAAACCCGAATGTGAGACTTCGCCAGTTTGATCACTTCGGGTACTAGTTAAGTGGATATGCAAGTCGTCACGGATCAGAAGGAAGTCAGCGTCTTCGAGCAGTGATTAGCATTACCATTCAGGTACTTGAGAATCTAGCAAGTTTTGTGAAAATAACAGTCGAATGAGGCCAAAGGCCGACATTATGACAAAGTGAAATACCGTTGCGTATGCCCGAATGCATTGGGATACGTTGAAAATTTTCGAGACTGCTTGTGGTGTTCTTCTCAGGTTAGAAACCTGCTAAGGGTACTTTTGTCAATTTTGGCAACGGAGCGAAGCGAGCAATAAGCACGCCCTAGTGCTCAGCAAAGCGTGCCGATGTGGCGCTTCGTTGTGTGACATGCGCCACTGTTGATCCAATCAGATTTTCACACCTCTTCCTCGCACTTCTCGTCCTTTCTATAATCTGGAATCATCAATCAGAGGTGCGAGCGAAAGATCAACATTTCATGAGAATCAACAGCGACACGGCTATGCATGCCAGCACCGAATTTTATTTGAGAGTTGGTATTATAAAATCGTAGGAGTCGAGTACAGGACTAGGCATTTGTTGTAACTTTTGTATACAAAATCGCTCCATCGAAACCTGCATGATAGTACATTTCATTGACATAAAATCCTTGTCGAAAAGATAAACGAATTACTTGTGCTGTTTCCAGGCCTCAGCACAGGTCTCCCCGGGGGCAAGCTGGGCTTCGTAAAAGGGCCGAAAAGCAAAGGGGGCTTCGTACTGGGGTCCAGGGCGGAGCCCCAAAGAAGAAGTCGTAGTTTTGTTACTTCTAAGGAAGGCATCACGTTCATCAGGCGAGATGGGGGTATTAAATAAGTTAAGTGATCTCATTATCAAGCGTGGAGAGGCTGCTTTTGCTTTGAGCGGCACAATAGGGGCGACTGATGCCGAAAAATGGCTTGCAACGAGGCTGCTCGCTCTTTAAGCTGTCAGGCGGCTGTCCGGTCCAAGTATTCCTATTGGAGCACATATTCTACACACACCGTAGGATTTAAGGATTCCTGCGCAGTCTAAACGCAACCAAATGACACGTTATCTTCAGTAACAAAGGAAGTAAGGGAGCACTACAGCTGTTTGAACGGACGACCAAAACTTATGTACCGCTCGAAAGATATACGCGAAAAACCCTTTTCCGGAAATTTCGTGGAGCTGCTGCGAAGTCCACACTTTAAGATTAGGCTTGAAAATTGGAGTGTGGGGAGATCTAAGGGGGCACTATAACTGTATGCTCAGTATTGCCAGAACCGATGTACGGCGCGAAGAATATATGTGAGGGAGACCTCAGGTCGTCCCCCAGGTCTCCCAGGGTGACCTAAATCACTTATTGAGCATACACTTTTTTACTTCACATAATTTTTGGGCTTTTGCAGCATACACTTTCTCTTCAAAGTCCGCTTCATCGTTCAAGCACCTGATGGATTCAGTCCATTGAGTATGGAATTCATAGGGGTTCTCGGAGTGTTGCTAACTAGAGGTAATTTGGCGTGCAGAATACATATGGAGCATACACTTTTTTGGTTCACATAATTTTTGGGCTTTCGCAGTATGCGCTTGTAGTACCCCTTCAATTCTTTTGTCACTGAAGATTTCAATTCATTCCGTTGCGTTTACACTGCGCAGGAATCCTTAAAATCCTACGGAGTCCAAGCCCGTAGAATATGTGCTCCAATCGAACGACGCCGCGGACTAGTTTCAACGCGTTTCCCCTTGTATTAAGAATCATCTGTTCATCCTCACGCTTTCCAGTGACCGTTCCATTTCCTTCCATCACCGTTTATAGGGTAATTTACACCAGCTGCGTGTGTTAGACGCACGCATCAACTTGCTAAGGATTGTCCATGAGGACCGGTCAACGCGGCATGTACATCCTCAATGAAAAGAATGTACGGTCGTCTCGAGGCCGCAAACGCGTGCCCCTGACGCGCGTCAGCGATGCAACTGCCCCTATCCTTCATCATATAGACGCACGCGCGTCAAACGCACGCATCTAGTATAAATTGCCCTTCGATCTGCTCAACTTCCTACTCTATTGCTTTTCGAATTGAAGGTTTTTTTCTCCAAATCTATGCCTTTTTTAATTTTTTTTTGCTTCAGAATTTTGGGCCTTTAGGATCCTCAGATTATAGTTTGAACTATGAACTCGTGCCCCACCACGAGCTGTTCCCCGGAACTCCTATTTTTAGAGTGTTAACATTTTCATTTCATTTGCACGTTCAAAGGAGGCTTCGTAAAATTTTGGTTTCTCAAAGGGGGCTTCGTTTTGATTTTGGCCCGGGGAAGACCTCGTGCCGGGGCCTGGCTGTTTCACAACGTTGCGGCCGCAGAATCGCGGCGGGACCTACTCGACCCTCTCTCACTGCGAGCATGCTCTCTCATCGTTCAGGTCCCATCGCGTTTCTGCATTCACGGAATCCGTCTACTTTATGAGAAGAATGTACATATGTATGTAGCAGCAAGTGAATCACCCCCCCCCCCCCCCTCCCCTTCCGAGTGTGTCGCGAATCCTACTGGGTAACTTCATAAAATGGATTAGAAGAAAACTCAAGAACGAAGAAATCCTGCTATATGTCAGGATCTAATTTTCATGAACTAGAATAGAAGCGTGCTAAAAAAAGGCCACCACTGTATTCCAGGTGTGTAGGAATGAAATGAAATGATTTTGATTAGTAGCGCTACTTCGGCATCAGGGTCAAGCGTGTGATGATAAATTATCAACGGGGGGTCGTATGATGGATGGGTAAAGGGTAGGGGGGTCGTAGAGGGGAGGATTCGCAGTTGTGGTGGAGACACTACTAGTACTACTTTTAGTGGTACTACTGCTAGACCACTGAGCGAGACTGAATTTCGGACGGTCAACTGAATTTCGGACGGTCATTTTTGTGCATATGTACTGCCAGTCCTGCTCATCCCTGGAAGTCGACAAAAAGTCTTACTATGAACACTACTCAGCTGTGCTTTGCCTCCGAGTTTCAGCTCTCCAGCATCAATAGAGAAGATTCAGCACAAGAACTACGGAAGTGATGTTTAGTCGATAAAATTGGCCTTTTTTACTTGTTTTTATCAAGTAGGTCGAAGCAGGAAGTATGACAACTGCGGAAAAGGGAACCACACTGCTTGAGAACACAAGTCTTCGACTGATTAAAACTAAGAAAAAATTGGCACCTCGACTGGCTAAATCTCGAGACTATTTATGTCCAACTACAACCATGCCTCCAAGCAAGCCAAAATTTTAGGTGAACATTTTTGCAAGTTTGTCTGCCAGTCCCACAGAGTCCTGCAGGCCGATAAAATGCCATTCTATGGGCCCCACCCAGCTGTGCTTTCCCCCTGAGTGTCAGCTCTCCAGCATCAAGAGGAAAGATTCAGCACGAGAATTACGGAGATGAGGTTTCGTCGATAAAAATGGCCTTTTTTACATGTTTTTATCGACGGAGTTGAATCGTGGTGGAGACAGCTGCAGAAAAAGCAGCTGCATAGCTTGGAAGCGCAAACCTTCTACTATTCAAAACTAGAAAGAAAATCGGTACCTCAATGAGCCAGATCTTCTGCTATGGGTGCCCGATTACAACCATGCCTCTGAGCGAGTCAAAATTTTAAGTGAAAATTTTCGCACGTCTGTACTGCCAGTCCTACCCAGTCCTACAACCTGATTTAGTGTCCTTTCGTGCCCTACGTTCGATTATCTCGAGCCCACTACAAGCACACGTTATTTTGAGTCGTGCAAAAAATTTTAGCCCCGGAGGGGATCGAACCCTAGACTATATAAATGATGTATATCGATATTTTCCATGACAAATTCGAAGCAAATTGCTTGAGTAGGTCTGAACTCATGCTTTCAAAGCGATATTCGCCAACTGCGAACATTTCAACCTTTTGCAAAAATTCTGGACAGAGAGGGGATCGAACCCTTGATGGTGTACGCGGTGGCTATTCCTACTGCTGCTATAACGTTTGAATTTGAAGTCGAGTAGTGTCTGCATTTTCGTTCTCATTTCGCATCTCACTTGAAATTTGTGTACGAAAGGGGGGGTCGTATTTTTGGAGGATGAGGGGGGGGGGGTTCGTATGGGGGTCGACTTCCTATCATCATCACGCTTGACCCTGTTCGGCATTTTGTTAGGCTGGAGTCCAGGATAAATGGCATTTTCTTCTACGGTCAGCAAGCTTCAACACCTCACATAACCATTGTCAAAGTGAAGAGGAATCTCTCTCACTCTTATGCATGCTCTGTGCCAAAAAAAAAAAAAGCGGAAGAATTTCAGCGTGCCTCGGCAGTATTGGAGTCGGAAGCATTTTTGCAGTTTCTTGCACCGAGTTGTCATCAATTATGATAACTGAATACATTTTGATAATTACAAACGTAAAAAAATATACTATGATTTACACCAACCACCAGCAACATCCTCAAAATACGATCACTCCGAAAAAAGAAAAAACAATACTTCTCATCTGGCATCAGATACTATAAGCTGCTAAACCGGCTGAAACCGTCAAAGAAGCACATTACAGACAATAACCAGTTAATTTGATTCATCGTTGATCAAAAATCGGCCAGAATGAGCCAGAAAGCATGAGAAGAATGTTCTACTCCACGGTGCGTTCCATCATAGAATACAAAATTGGGTAACGAAATGTTTTATCCTGGCTGGGACATGTCACCAGACCCGTTGTATTTACCAGACTTTACTTCATCAGACCACTACATTTCCCAGCCTTTGACCATTGCTCTTGTTTAGCAACATTTCTATTATTTTTAAGACGTGATAAAATACATAGCTCAATTAAACGTGCCCGGACCGTAAAAGGAAAATTCCTTTGGAAGTGGAACAACTTTGTAACTTAACGAAAAGTTGTGGGAGGATGTAGCTTTCGGTGAAGTACGTTTGTGATGCAGCTTTCTCCCAATATTGATCGGAATTTCCACATTCTCAATTGACCAAAAACCACACTTCATAGTTAACCATTTGTTCCGACGAAATGACTGTGTGTCGAAAAAATGGCAATCTACGTGATGTTTCAGGCGGGTACGGCCACTGGATCTTAAATCCGTCTCAGGCCCACTACTCGCAACTATCAGAGCATCCCCAGGGATCAGCCGGACTTGCAACGGACCAGGGCGTACGAGTTGCCTCGGTTGAACTAGAACTGCAATACCTCCGTGGAGCGCGAAGAATCTGAGATACCAGCTCTTTTACAGGGCACTGGCTTTTCTTCTAACTTCTTCCAGCACTTGGACATTTCTTTCCACTTGTTTTACCTTCGGATGGCCAAATCTTATGTTCTTCATATTTCCCACAAACCTCACCGTTTATTCACTCATTGAGATTTTCCTGTGTAATTCAAATTTGACTTCAGTTTCTATTTTCAAGTCATACTACGATTTCTTGCTTCTTCAGTAACTTCTCTATTTGTTGCTCCCTTCTTTTTAATAATTATTTCTTTCGGTATGCTCCGGAAATGGCGCAAAACAATCTAAATGAGTGGTTGCGCGAGGAAACAAGTGGCGAAAAAATGGAACCATCGAATTTTTTTCCTATCGTTTGACACCCAGCGCTCGCGCAGCTCGACCTAACCCCTTTTGCTGAAGTGGTGAATAAGAGACCTGTAAAAAATGCGAATTTCGTAGGTTTGCCATGTTCCAGGCCCTGCATTGTTCAGCGCACTCAAGTAGCCCATATCAAGTCGCAATCTCGAAGTCAAATTTTTCCCTGAGTGCTGCCTTTGAAGGAAATTCGGCCTCGAAACGACTCGTCGTCACCCACCAAGAACTATGGCGCATTCCAGCCTCCCAGTTCCGCATTTGTAACTCCCGACATTGTTGGACTATGGCAACCGTACCAGACTATCGCCGTGCACTTTCATACACGGGCTGCAACGGGAAAAATTAGAAAGCCGCCCGAACAGCCCCATTTCTCGTTTCTCATACCGTTTATTGATCTATCAAAGAGGTCAGCTCCAATAACAATAACTGAGAATGCGAATGATTTGGCCAAAACTACTTTATTAAAAAGTTCTCCTACCTCGTAGGCGATGTCAGAGTTTTGACGGTTACAGAGCCTTCGAAATCTGTTCGCAACTAAACAAGAATCCAGAGAGAACTCAGGTGAAACGTATTACTGAGAGGTCTGACAAGGGAAGTGCACGAACTTAAGCTGCGCTTTCGAAACGAAACCTATATGGATGGAAGACTTATCGTAAATGATGTTACGGATTATACTTCAAATCTGCTAAATGGTTAATACAAGCTCAAAATTCCATTTCCTTCCATATTGACATGTACCTCACTCACTCAAAGCTTGACAGCTGGAGAGCCGAGTGGATAGTAATGCAGATACATAGGTGGAGGGTTGGGGATTTGTATCCCGTCCCCGCACAAGCTTTTGCAAACTTCAATTTCTAATCTTTAACAGGGTGCGGAACAGTTCAGGAGATAAATGAACAACGACTATGAGTGCTGCTTTGGAAGTAATGAACAATTGCTCTATACTCGGTGTTAACACAAAGTTGCTGAAAAGAACAACTATTTTGATACGCCACATAATCTATTCGGTCACTTTCTCATTCATTAACCGCCTCAAATGTTTGACTGCTAACGCGTGGGTTGCGCTTTTGCTGGCCAAATTTGGTCGAGGTGATATCACCAATGCAACTCACCAAAAGCACAATATGGCATTATCTATTTCTTGAACAGCTCCTTACCCTGTTAAAGATCAGCCATTGAAGTTTGCAAAACAAAGTCTGGAGAAGGGATGCAAACCCTCGAGCCTCATCCGATGGGTCTTAACCACTATCCACTTGGCTATCCAGCTGCCAAGCTGAGAGTGAGTAGGGAACATGTCAGCATGACAGGGAAGGGAATTTCGAGCTTGCATTGACCATTTAGCAGATCTCAAGCATAATCTATAACATCGTTTGGAACAAGCCTTCCAACCAGAAATGTCTCATTTCAAAAGCGCAGCTTAAGTTCGTGCACTTCCCTTGTGAGATCTCTTCATATGATCTCTAAAACGAGGAGTGATCTTGTGAACTGTGCTTAGCCACGGTTTTCCTCTAATACTGCTAGAAATGGGAGATGTATTTTTTATTTATTCTTGATTTTATTGAAGGCGAGACCTTGCAGCAACGCCGGACAAACGCTAAGGAAGAAGAAGAATTTCATTGCACACGAGGTGCTCCGTCATCAACATCTAAAATGAAACCGAAAAATGAATGGAACTCAACAACTCATCATTCAATGGTTGCTTAAAACAAGCAAAATTAATAACACTGTTACAGTAGAGGGTTACAATCCCACTTTCTCTAGCATGATGCCTGTTCACTTCGGTACTATTGTACTTCAGCGGCCCCACTATCGACCCCAAACTCAAAGCCATGGATTTCTCTGGAAACTTGCATACAGGGGTAATTCGAGGTGCTGATCACGAATATCACATTCATTTCGCATGATAACATTGATTTTATTGATTTTATCGACTTTTCCCAGGCACTGGCCTCCTCTTGGATCTCTCTGGAAGCTTGCATATGGGCGTTTTCGAAGGTGCTGATAACAGATATGGTAAAGGTTTTGCTAGAAAAGGTCGACTAAGTGCGGAAAACTCCAATAAAGTCGGAAACTATAGTCCATTCAACCGGTAGTCGGTACTGGTAGAAGGGCCATGGACTGAGATGCGGTCATTTTCAATCAATATGCTTGATAGAGCACAACCGCACAGCCTACCTTCAGTCTGCAAATGTACCAATATACTCTTTTCTGAACCACCTATACACCGCCCTACAGAGAAAAATCTGAAGAAAATCAAATCGAGATTATATCGCAATACGGAGATTATAGTCGTGATAATCAACTTCAAAAACCTCTACATGCACTTTTTCAGAGCGATTCGAGGTATTAGTCGAACTTGCAAAAAATGGATAAAATCAATAAAACCGATATTATCATGCGAAATGAATGTGATATTCATGATCAGCACCTCGAATTACCCCCGTATGCAAGTTTCCAGAGGAATCCATGGCTTTGAGTTTGGGGTTGACAGTGGGGCCGCTGAAGTAAAGTCCTTACGCGCAATCGGCGGAAAATTTTCGAGCGTCCCCAGCATGCGGCGCGTGCGCGGCGCGGCCCTCTTGCGGCAGCGGTCCCCTTCGTTCGCCAGATTATTAGCCCGTATGAGTGTTTTTCTTCCATTTTTTCCTTTTGTTGAAGTTTATTTGAAGGTGTGAGGCCTGTGGCTGACCGCTATCGACCGGACGGCCCCAGAAGAGGGCTGCGCCGCGCAAGCGCCGCATGCTTGGCGCGCTCGAAAATTTTCCGCCGATTGCGAGTAAGACTGCCGCTATACTCCTCGAGGAGTATAGGGGTTTTGGTCGCCGCTGTCGTCGACACCGGCGACCGACCGTCGCCGCCGTCGACGGCACGCCGTCGTCGATCCCGATCGACGACAGCGACGACGACCGCGGCGACAAAGGTAGGTTTTGCATTTTTAAATCGTTTTCAATGTAGTAGCACTGTTGTTTCGTATTTCTGATTCCATATTCGTCTCTTAACTATGTGATGTGTTGTTCCCTAGTGGTAATGGCTCCGATTTCTGCCCTCTTTTTTTTTGCTCTCTTTTCTCTACATTTTCGTTGTTCACGTGTCTTCTATTCCATGTAGGGCCCACACTCGACAAAGAAGCAGTCGGCTGGATCAGACCACATGTGAAAAATAGATGAACGAAGCAGATGTTCCCTAATAAAGCCGTGGAATTATGATTTTATGGATGGTTTTCCAAGCTCGCTTTCATTTTTGAGCCAATACTTTTGATTTTTATTGTTGTTTACTTTTGTATTTATTTATTGAGGAAAACCCGAACATGTCAAACCAAAACTCACTGCCAGCTCCGGAAATAAATAACAAAACCACACTTCCGCTAACTAACATCCTTCCAAGAGAACATCTGATACATTCATCCAATTTCAAAATGTACTCCACTTAAGCTTGCTGTTCCATTGCCGATTTTTGGTCCCATCTAGAATTGAAGTGAAGAAATCAACGAAAAAAGGCAAGAAAAAAAACAGAAGATCTCAAATCACAACTCATTATCACTACTAAGCAATACACCACACTATTCGTTGTTGCTTGTGGGCCCTACATGGAATAAAAAACACGAGAACAACGAAAGTGTGAAGAAAAGAAAGCAAAAAAATGAGAGCAGAAATCGGACCCAATACCGCTACAAATCAATAGATCACATAGTTACGGAACAAATATAGACTCACAAATACAAAACAACAGTGCAACAGCATTGAAAACAATTTGAAAATGCAAAACCTACCTTCGTCGCGGCGGTGGTCGCCGCTGTCGTCGATCGCGATCGACGATGGCGCGTCGCCGACAGCGGCGACGGTCGGTCGCCAGTGTCGACGACAGCGGCGACGGCGGCGACCGTCGCTAGCGACGCCCCGCCCACGATCAATACGCACGACGGCCACTGTCGCTGCGACGCCGCGACCGAAACCGCTATACTCCTCGAGCAGTATAGCGGCACTGTAAGGACTATACAATAGTACCTTTACTTCAAGAGTAAGTGGAAACCAAATACAAACAACAGACATGAGACTCCCTGTAGCGTAAACTATGGCTACTCGAAGTTCCCTTGGGATCATCCTCTTCCTTCGAAAAAAAATTTCGCTTTCAAAAACAGCATAACAATTAGAGGCAACACAAAATCTTCGTGCCGAAGTCTCCGCCATATTCCGGGGCGTCAAGGGAAATAGAACTTACTCTAACGTTGGAATAGCACGGAGTGCTGGAGCCACCCATAGAATCAGGATTCTGTTTTCCTTGCGTCTTATCACGCTCCGTTGACACTGGAGAGTCCCGCTACTCGGAAGTCACACGCGCTTATGCATATGACCGAGCGTTCGTAAGTTAGCACGGTCGAACACCGAAAAGGCCCCACTGACAATCGGTGTGCAGTCCACAGCAACACCACCCCAGGTGGATGGCAGTTCTCGTGTTCTACATACTGTTATGATCCTCGAACAACCGATTATTAAACGATGAAGAACCTACTCTAGGAGGAAAATTCCCGAGATTGTTGCCTTGAAATGAAGGGTGTAATCTGAGCTTGTGCAAATCCGTAGCCAGGCGCAGCTTTGGGTCATCAGTGACTACCTAAGTGAAAGGCCATTGACTCGGTTTCCATCTGACCAATTTTTAGGAATGCCACGTTCTCTGCTCCAGTAAACAGTGTAACTTGCAGTGAATTCGGCAGGGTTATGTACCTCACCTTACATGGTCTCTGATGTGACGCGACTACATATGTGAGAGTTTCACTGGCAAGCGGTTCTGTGAGCCTTGTACTCATCGAATGTTATGCCTCGAAAGGCAGCAGTTGAAACTAAAAGGAACAAGAAGTTTTGAAGAAAAACTTAGAGTTAATATGTATGGCACGAACAGGAGCGGGCAAAAGAGAACACATCTGTGGGCACTCGTAAATGACTGTTTCATCTGTGAATTGCTGTCACCTGAAATGTTGGGAACATTTCCTAGCCGCAGTGATGGTGACAGCTAAAAAATAAAGTTCAATTGGAGGGAATCCTCAGGATCAGACCTCAACACCACCGTCTAAGAAAACAGCCGTGACAGATTTTCCGGCTCTCTAGAACAACGTGCCAATTATCACCACACCAAGAGAAATACTATGATCTGCGGCAAAGAAGGAATTTTTAGGTTGAATCCCTATTACGGGGTAACAAGAAATTATGAGGTGGAGTTCCCACTCTAATTTTTTTGCGCTACATGACCCGCTTAATCTCGTGGATGTGGTTATTATGACAAGAAAATCCGAACCCTTTAATATGATGGTGCTGAATCCTCTAAATCTGGGAATGCACAGAAATTCAACGCAGGGAACACTTCTGTCTCTTTTCTGAAAGCACCGCATCGCAACATGGAGTGGTTCAAGCCTAGAATGAATTCCCAGGGAGTTCCAGAAAGAAGGGGCAAAAACTGTAGACGACTTCCCAGAAAGTACAAGGGCATCTGGGCAAATCGTGGGAATATCATGAGAAATGTCTCCTCGTGTACAAACATTTGTTTTCGCATGCTCAATGACACTAATTCGCTAGAAAATTAGGAGTAATTCCATCAATCCCTTCCTAGGATAAACCACGCATTCGAATTTCATAAACTTGAAGTTTTTATGCAACTGGCGTTATCTGGAGGCGCCATTATACATGCATAATTTCCAGTTAAAGTGAAGCAAAACCCGATTCCGCACCCTCTATTTATTAAATCATGAAAGAGGGGCTCCTATGCGATTTCGGGTTTCTGCATGCGCATTGTGCCTACGCACTGTGCCGGCCTCACTCCTCTGTCATTTTTGGCATATTTGGTGCCAATACTGCTGCTCTGGATGGAATGTTCTACATCAACGACAATAAACATGACGAGTAGTGATGCGCATGTGTCAGATGCCTACAATGGCGCCGGGGTGTGCGGAATTTTCCGTTTTCCGTTTCACGCTTTCCCGAATTTGGCTCGGAAAACGAAAAAAAAACGAAAACGGGAGCTAATAAGAATACAAAAAATAGAAAAAATCAGAATGAAAAGTATAAAAAATGGAATAGATGATCCCCTAATTCTTCTGAACAGTTGCGAAATCAATGCAACCAAGTCCGTTCCTATGAAAAAAAAGTGGCTGTGAAGTGTCCTACCAGTTCCATGACATCTTCTGGTCGTGAAAGATTGTTTCCTACTGATGGGATAACTATCCACGAGCTCAGTAAAAAAAACCACCGAGAACCTTGAGGAATTGTTGGCTTACTTGAAAAGCTCTGCAACACCGTTCCTATTCTGCCTTTACGTGGCTAATCGAGCTTCATTTTTTCTCATTTGATCCTTCCAGGCCCTGAGGAAAGCCAGTAGTCATCAGAGCTAGCCTATTCCTGAACAATGTGCTGGTTGGCATAGAACTGTTCAACCAAGGTCCTGAAATTCTGTCCAAAACCTTTGTCGTATATGAACACTGATGCGCAGAAATTGATTATTCTAAAATTTTGGGCATGCTTTCCAACGCTTTTGAAGCCACTCTCAACAAAAGAGCAGTTTATGCTGAGGCGTAAGGTGATATGCTAAAACCCACCTTTGTCTCTAATAACGGCATCTCTCGGAATGTCTTTCCTTTGCAGTAAGAAAAAAGAGATGTCTACTTTTATGGTTGAGTGGGAAGCAGACAAAGATAGGAGACGCAGAACGCGAAAGTTGGTTTGCTAACTTGGTTTTGCTAGGTTATCCGTTCATGAGTCCTAGACCAGGGGCACGCTGAGCTTTGTAAAAGTGCCGAGGCAAAGGAAGCTCTGGTTCCGTTTTTTTTTCGCGGTTTTGGGGGACCTCCGATAGTGAAGGGGACTTTTTAACCTCAATTAACGAATTAAGAAACAATTTAAACATCCAGACATTCGAGTATGAGAAAGCCTAAAGCTCTTCTCCTCTTTCGCACAGCGCTATACTGGTCTCCAGTGTCGTAACACATTCGAAATCTCCATTCATTCGAAATCGAATATTTTTGCTTTCAAATATCAAATTTTTCGAATAAGTGGAAATTTCGAATGTTCCTCCATTCGAGGCTAGCACAGTGTTGTATGAAAGAGAAAAAGAGTTTTAGATCTTTCCCATTCACAAACATCTGAATGTTTAAACAGTTTCCTGAATTGTCAATTAAAGTAACAGAATTATTCGGTTTTTATTCGGTGCTATGTACATAAAATGCGTACTAAGCAATATCTTCAATTTTTCTCCCAAAATTATTCTTGAGTGAAGGCCACGAAAAGACCCTGAAGATATATGGAGATTCTGCTATTTTAGCAAACTAATTTTGGAACGTCGCAATTTTTCTCCTTGCTGTTCGAGACGTGCGTGAGGAGCTTCCAACCCAAACACTATATTTTCCTTTTCTGTGGTTTCTGATATTATCAATCCTCTCCAAGGCCAATATACCAAAGCAAACTAAATGTGTGTGATATATACCACTCGATAACAGTTTTTACAATTCTAAATTCAATAAAAATTTTGGGAAATTCCACTTCGTCCCCCTCCCAAGATAAAGATCCTCCCATGGGTCTTGCCTGAAAGTGAGGGAGTATGGATCCCAAATCGGGATGTTTTACATGTTTCATGTAGAATATTAGAGCAGTGCGTTGGGCGGTCGAAAGACCACTGAGTGGCTTGGCGCGAGATCAAACATTTTTGAATCGACCCGCCATATGACAACCGCCAAAAAGAGCCCGCAAAAAAAACGAGGGGGGGGGGGGGTCCCGCGTTTGGAGGTCCACTTCCGACACTTGGAGTTCTTCGTCGCCCGTGCCCCGTCGTACTGCTACCGCTGCGGCTACTGAAGGCCGCCGATATTCTGTATTTCTGGTTTTGCTCCGGTTGCACCCGGAGTAGTGAGTTTTCATTTTTTTTAAATAAAGTTTTTGCTCATTCTCGTGTGATTACTTTTGTGGTCAAGCGTTAATCGCTTGCTACTTTGTTTAGTTTTTGTTCTTGTGTTTTCTTTTGGGTACCGTTGAGGGGACTGGGGGTTTCCGTTGATTAGGTGGGAACCGGGAGAGTAGACAAAAAGGGGCTAATAACTTTTGGAATTAACCCACTTTAGTAACTTGGGGGCCGAACCACACTTAGTCCAACGGTCACCCATAAGAGCACAAGACCCACGAGAGGGCAAAAACTTTATTAGTTGTCTTGTGTGCCTTTTGCCTAGGTGGTTGATTCCTCGCGGATCCCCCTAGGTATTCATTTTTGGAGAGTACCTTAGCGTCCTAGTGACCAGGTACATTTTGATAATAAAAAGATCGGTTTTTGATTAGTGGCACCGTCAGAGTCCAAGTGACCGGGTGTTCCAAATTGACTGCACCGATCGACTTTTGATGCCATTAGAGAATTGATAACAGAAAATGCTCGTCTAGCAAAGGAAATTGATGAACAACAATTGCAGGTCGAGCAGTTGAGGAGGCAAGTAGAGGACCTCGGCAAAGCCAACTCAGCAAGCAAAGTGAACTGCGAGGCCAGCCACGTAAAGAGTGCACTGAAGGAAAACTTCTCAGGTAACACTCAGAGCAAGTACCAAAGATATGCTAACTTGATGTGTGAGGAAGGTTATGAATTGCAGGGAACGTCGATATCGACTCCATTGACCCGAGAGTGCTGCGAGCATACGCCGACAGGAAACTACGTGAGCAATCAAGGAACGCCATCGCAGCAGGTCACCGGTACGTCAGCGTCCGAATTTAATGAAATGAGCATGGGCGAGTATATAAGGGTCATGGCATTGCCTGAAGTGCAACCATATAGTGGTAGGCCGGGTGAATGTTTTAAGCGCTTCGTCCGCGCATTTTGCAACAAATACCCTAGTTCGCACTGGAAAGAGTCTAGTAGGTTGCAGCTTTTTGAAGGGTTCCTGCGTAAGGAAGCGCTCACAGTGTTCGAAACACTGCCAGAAAGTGTACGCGAAAGTAGTGCAGATGAGGTAGTGCAAGCAATGAAGCAGCGTCTACGCATAGATAGTGCTAGCTCACGGGTAAAAGCTATGGCAGGGCTTAAGTCCCTAACTATGCGAGAGAATCAGTCTGTAAGTGAATTCTGCTTAGCCCTCGAGAAGCTTGCAAGTCGCGCATACCCCGATGTGCCCGTCGAGGTGGTATCTTTACAAAAAGCTGAAATCCTAAGCCGGCAGCTTGCAACGTGGGAAGGCAGCTACTGCTTAGCCGAGGCCTTGGAGACTCACGCAGAGTCTGATGCTTATGAAAAAGTAAAGGAAGCTGCACTAAGACTTGAACGTAGTAGGAAAATGACACAAGAAATGAGCGGCTTACCAAATACTGTAAAGTTACGTAGAAACACGGTTAGGCAACTGCACCAACCAACACGTGAGAATGGTTGGTATCCTTCTCAGCAGAAGCCGGAAGTGCAGGAAACAAGGCGTAATGCTCCTCCAAATGACGAAGTATCCGAAACACCTTGGAGCCAGAGATTGCCAGGAAACAGCAGCATAGGTGGAAAGAGGGGTGAGGTCAAGAGGTGTTATAACTGTGGAAAGCTCGGGCACATAGCAGCTGAGTGCAGAATGCCTCCTCGACAGAGTCAATGAAGGAGTCAACCCTTAGCGTCCCCTGATGAGGATAGATCAGCAAGGCAGGCTAGTAGTGCTTCGTCGTATCTGACTTTGGTGGAATCATGGTCGTGTTGTTCCACCACTGATGCAAGGGAACCTAGTTGTCCCCTGT
>KN726957.1:0-12481 GCA_000816745.1 Ancylostoma duodenale
ACATACATACATACATACATACATACATACATACATACATACATACATACAACTTTCACTTTTATATATACAGATTATATATTTCAGAAAAATTGTGAGTTTGTGCGTGCGTGCACACAATGGCTTGAGATGGCGCGTCGTATCTAGCGCGGGTGGATAGGTATTCTCCAAAACAGGAAAATTCGATAATCTGTACATGTGGGGTCGGTGTAGACGTGCCTGTTGGGTTCTCCAACACGCTGAACACAGCTATGACAATAATATTGCGTGAAAATATCGATTATATTGATTTCCCATCATTTTAGCGCCTTGTAGCGGCGGCAACCGACTGGTATACAGATAGAAGAAAAGCAAGAGGTGTTTTATTCAATGGTATCCCAACGAAAACAACGATTCATTGTACTAGCAAAACCCGAAATGACGATGTTCCGAGTGCTGTGGTCAGAAAAAGAGTGGCAACATGTCCCTGCAAATAGCTTCTCCTGAAGCGCTTGGCCTTCCAGAACATAGTTCAAGACTATGGTCTATTTTCAAGCGTACAAGGACGGCGACTGAGTCTGGAAATCATGCTGAAAAAATGGATCTGTCCGCCTTACAAAGCTGGTCGGCTCAATATTCAGTAGACATGAATACAGCTGAATGCTCATCTTCGAGCATACTGTACTTGTGTCGTTCAGAGCCGACTCGTTTTTACAAGCAATTCTTGAGCGGCTTCGAATGACAGCTGATCCGGCTCCTGTCCTTCCCAAATAAGAGGATTCTTTTGGAAGAATAGACCTATCTCAGAGATCTCTTTTAAGATTTGTACAGAGAAACACCTTCGTGAAGTGCCGAGAACGGGACTATACGAGAAAGCTCACAAAACTGCCAAGAACAACCAATTTTCTTGTGCGGTTTCTTTGGGGAGTAGGGGTGGAGCGCTCACTGGAGAGGGCAACCGGTGTCTCACCATAGATGAGCTGTGGTTGTTGCGTGATTTCAAAGTTGGACCCATGCTATATTTAGGCCATTTCGGAATATTTCAAGTTTACTGGAGTCAGCGCTCCTAATAGATTCAGAATATGTTATGTAACAAAAGATCTAGGAATCGAAAATGAGGTGTGACTTTGCAGAGAAATTTACAAAGAAGTTTCTGGCATTTTAGATCTTGCTGTATTCTAGGGCGTTGTAGCGTAAAATATAAAGCAAGGCATGCCAGGGCTTGACGAGTGGCACATTGCAGTCATCTTCCCGTTTTTCGATTCTCTCCTCGAGCAAGATATCTGCAGAACGCTTCCAAAAAGAATTCCTCAAGATTCAAATTTTATTTGCGAGGTCATTTGTCTTTTGTGGGTTGTGTGTCGCTTAAAAGTTTTCCTTCTTTTCTTTCGCTATTTGGGGTTCCTGCAAAACCGTCAATCTCTCCGGCATAAGTTAGCTAACTACAGTTCCAAGAGTACCATCGGTTTTCTTCATTTTCTCTTCCTCCACCATTGCAGATTTGTTCACGCGACCCTTCTCCCGATCTGGGAACAGTCTTGAACTATTCAATCCGTAGTAGGTGTCTGTCTCCTCATTTTCAGGATTCTGAAAGACTCCATTTCTTCTTTTTTCAACGGTACTAAAAACTCAGCTCACCTCAAATTCAGGAATGTGACCTGGCTTGTAGATTTGCTTGTTTTTCTTATGCTTGCAGACAATCAACATAATCGGTAGTGATAACACAGGGCTCAGAAACAACAGTATTATAGCCGGAAAAGTCATCTAAAATTTTAGCGTTGAAATGGAGGCAACTTGTGTGAGAGAAAAAGTGCTAACGCCCCGATATTTTGCAGCAGAATATGAAATGAAGACTAATGAAATGAAGACTAAAGGTAATCATTCTAATTGTGCAAGTATTTTAGTAACACTTTGGTTTGAACGCTCATATAGATGCTCTCTTGAAGCGCAAAGGCATATACGTGCACATCTGTGGTCGTCACATAGGAGTCTCACACCCCCCCGCCCCCCCTCCTCCAGGAATGAATCATTGAATTTTCGAACTTATAGGTCATTCAGAAACGAGTCGGTATTGGTGCATCCACAGAGTGGCGACAGGTGGTGCGGTTATGCACTATCAGGCATGCTTGATATTAATTGCAAACGACCGCATCTCAATCCATGATAATTCTCCCAATGATTACTGACGGGTGAATTAAACTTCATAAAATTTATAGAAGTCTCGCAGAAGTTGGTTTTTGATTGTTTATTTCATATATAATTGTTTATTTATTTCGCATTATTTCTTGAATATATAGTATTAGTTATTTAATAGTAAACGAATATTTTTATTAAATTTGTTTCCGCCGTTTTCTGGGTCCCCAAAGCAGTTGAGACCCCATTTTTTTCCTATGCCCGTGTCCTCCCCCCCCCCCCCTCTTTATCTCCCCAGTCCTTCTTGTACACATACACATTCGTCCTGCGATTTTTCCGGTTTCCTGCTGCGGTCCTTCCGAATAGCTAAGCGAATGGGCGTTCCAGTTCCACAGAAACGCGCTAGGCAACCAGTTTACTTGCACGGGTCCACCACATACGCGGTGGACCTCACATGCAAAAATGACGGCCTCGCTGAGGGTTAGTAGTTTCATAGTCGAATACATCAACGACACCAATTTCCCACCTTGAGCTTGAATGCGCTAAGTTTTTTTTTTGGCCGCAACAAAACTGAGGTCCTTATATAAGAGGGGTATGAGAACGCTCTCTCTCTCCTGCATTCTTTTGCGGTCCCTCCGACTTTCTGTTGCGGTCCTTCCCAACCGTACACTACTCAAATCGAGCAGCATTTGACCAGCGAGTTGGTTCCACGGTTGGAGGATTGATTTCTAAGGTTGGGATTCATAAACGCTTCAACTAGCAGAACCAAGTTTGCATACCTAGTTTTGCGTCCTGCAGCTCCTAACATTTCATAGTCTACAGCATGAGCAATTACTCTACCATCTTTGGTTGCGTGGTTAGCGTCTCATGAATCCCAGCCTAGGACAATTTCTTTTCCCAATACTGCGCTCCGGCGCACTCTTCCTGTAGCAGCACGAAGCAGTTCAGAGTTCCACAGATTTTCGGTATTCCTTGCAGAGGAATAGAAGATCGCTTCAAAGCGGCTTCATTTCGGAGAACTCATTCAACCACTCAAGTTGGTAGTCAGTGGTCGGTTATACAGGGCAGCCAGGCAAAGGCCAATTGTCTAAATGGCTGAGGCCACGGGAGTTCGCCCACTTTGGATCTTTTGGACACCGGCGTACTTTGTTGTAGCACATTTTCTCTACTCAAGGCCACGCTCCCTGAATTGACACACCCATTTGGGAAGGATTGCATAGCGATTCATCTGCCATAGTAATGCTTTTTGAGAGGTTTGGTTGGCAATATATTTGACGGAGTTCGTTTGCCTGGGTAGTGAGCAAGTTCGTTGGCCAAGTTACCAACATACCTCTTCGCCAACAAACTTCAGAGGAAGATAAAGAAAAGGTGGGATAAGCAAAAGTATTGTTATGCTTGTCCGAATTAGTATGCTCATAGTGTACTAGCGGGTAGCGGGATAGCGCTGGTTTGACATATCGGCAACTACATATACATGCTCATCATAGCAATAACATGTCAATCGATGATAGATTAGTAGACCTGATGCCATCAGCGCCCGCATTGCCGACGCCAGGATTAGATTAATGAACTGTATAAGCTCACAATTTCCAGGCCAAAATGACCGGTTTTGTAAAAAGGAAACCTACCAATTGAAATCGTCTTGCTTCACCACCGCATACTAAAAATGAAACTTACTCCTCCGATTGATTTTGTAATTACTGTGTAATCGATTGAGAGTGAATAACAATTTACCCGTAGTCTATCCGTACACAGTATATTTAACAATGGGACAAAAACATAGCGGAAATATACTCATTGTCAGGGTCAAGCATGACCCCCACCTTTTCATGACCCCCCCCCCTCCCCATGAAGCAATTCACGCCGTATTAGAACTTGTTCAGAAACATCAAGATAAAGTTCATAGTTTTGGACTAAGAGGAGATGACCTGAAGGAATTTCCAGTAGCCGTACTAGCATGCAATAACTTCCAATTCCTTTGGGGAGTTCTCTGTGCAAAATCGTGGTCCTGCTATGGACTCGAGGATATCACCGCTATTGGCCATCATCTACCCAGGCCGAATCGAAATTAAATAGCTGATTTCCGGAATTTCATTCTATAAGCGAAATATAGACGATGTGTTCGTCATCACTCCCAACAACGACGAGTTACACCTAATGCTCGACAACCTAAATAAGTGTAACCCCAACGTGAAATTTACAAGCAAACTGTCTGACAAAGATAGTTTTCCCTCGTTCCTGAACACCAAGGTTTGTTTATGCCAAAGTAATAAACAATACAGATGCTACAGAAAACCCCATTCAAAAAACGTATTGCTGCACCCTAGAAGTGCGCACTCTTTCTACATGAAAAATGATATGGTGCTGAACTTTGTCGGTAGGAGCAAGAGAACCTGTAGTGAAGACTCAGAGGAAGTGGAAGAGTGGGTGAATCAGATATTGGAAGACAATGGATACACGGCACTGGATTACCACTACCACATTTCGTTACCACGGAATACCACTCGTAGTGCCTTTCCTCAATGAACAGTGTGCAAAGGATTTCTACCAAATCCCGAAATCGTCAGGTCTTTCTGCAAAACTGATATTCCGACCACCACCCAACTTAAGGAGCTTGGTTGTGTCATCACGGATCTACGAAGAAAAGTGTGGGCGGAATAATTAATAAATTGATTATAATAAAAAACTGTGGGCGGAATAATTAATAAATTGATTATAAAATAAAATAAATGATACAATTGAGCACGGAAAGAAAAATAAAATATGTTAACTGCAAGGAACAGTTCACATGGTAACATGTGATGGGTGCGGTCAAAAGTATATTGGAGAGACTGCTAGACCTCTCCATAAAGCTATCGATGAACAACTATGACCATTGCGAAATCCTGCTTCCTACCCGAACAGCAGCTTTTCGCATCACCATACCCTGCACCACACACGAGCAGATCCACCTGGAATTAGGGTTGCGGTACCGCACCGCTCACTAGAAAACCCGTTGGGAAGGATGTTGCTCGAGGCTCTTACGATAAAGAGCCCACACCTAAAATAAACAACAAGGTGAGCTTATCGACAGCCTCAGGCTTATCACGTAGAGAGGTCGTGATTGTGACCATGTCTCTCATGTCGCATCCTCTGTAGCTCTCATTCGTCTACTGACTTGCTTACTGTGCTGTTTGTCATCTTGTTTGCCTAGCCTGGTCAATCTAGTTACTCATTCCTCCGCAATATCATTGTTGCCATGAGTGCTAGAAGATATGTTGGAAGGTATTCTAGGTCTGACGAAGGTGTTAACCACCGCAAGCTACCCAATAAAAGATTGAAAACAGGAGTATACAATATTCACGACACGAAGAAACCTTGGAGTCGATATGCTTCCTTTCTTATCCGATCAGACGAGACTACCAGCAACAACGATCACCTCATTACGCGTCAAAAAAGGACTGATTGGCAGCGAGAAAACGGTTTCAGCGCTGGCATTTGCGTACCCACAGGTTCGACTCCCGACGCTTCCAAGAAATTTTTGCACGGGTCGGAACCTTTTCAGAATTTAGTGCGGAGTAGAGAGGGTAGAAAGATCTGAAAATGAAGTGTGGGAAGCGAAATCGATCGATTACACATTCGAGAATTCGCCTGCATGGCCCGCCAGTTTGTCGAAAACTAATGTGACTTAGACCTCGTACTGGAGTTCTCTGACAAGAAATCAACGGATGCTAATGTACATGTCCATAGAGGAAGACGAGCTCTATCTTTCATTAGAGTTTCAATTTTTAAGAACTTCATATTTTTTTTGGGACCTCGATGAGAAATCGATAAAAAATTTGACGAGTTTCCCATCGATTTCCCATCTAAATTGCAGGAAAACGAGCGAACTTTGTGGAGCCAGATTGTGCACTCGAATGGGGAATTTCCTCATCCAAAACTCATAAAAGAAGAATTTTTGTGATATCTGCAAATTGCTTCTCAGTGATTTCCCTAATAGATTTGCTCCATTCTCATCCATCTATTTAAATTGAGGGGTTTTCACTTCTTGAACTCCTATGAAGAGAGTTCGCCTTGTGCCAAAATTTCACTACCTTCACGTAATAGAGCACCTGCCACCACTACCTTCACGTAGTAGAACCGAGCTCCTAGCTTTCATTCTTCATCCCCATTATGAAGATCTAGAAAATTGAAACTTCGGCAAAAGATAGAGATGGTGGTCCTCTATGGGCACATTGAAGAGCATTCGCTGATTTCGAGTCAGGGAACTTCAGCACGAGATCTAAATCACCCTACTTTTGGACGGTCTGATGGGCCCTGCGAGCGAGTTCTCGCAGATGCGGTTGATCGATCTCGCTACCCACACTTCATTTTTTAGCATTTCCACTCTCCACACGTGATTCTGATGTGATTCCGACCCGTGCAAAAATCTATTGGAGGCAGGGAATCGAACCTGATGGTGCGCTAAGCCGACTTCTCTCACAGGCTGCCAATCAGTAGTGTTTTAACACGCAGTGAGGTGAAAATTACAATCAATGGTCAAGCCACACATTTGATTACTCCACCCCACCTCTACAATACCCCCCTCCCCCCAGACCCTCCCACACGACCCCCTCATGGGGAAATTTTCATCGGAAGCTGGACCCTGGTCATTGTTAGGCCAAATTTTTCCCCTAGAGAGCTAAGACGAGCGTGTTGCCGTAGTTTCATTGCAAAGAACGCAGATGACCTGCACGAAACGATTTCAAATGAGGGGTCCCTTATCTTTAAAAATAAACTATTGCTTTTTTATTCTACTTCAGAAGAGTGTTTGGTGCTAGGACGGCATTAAAGATAGAAAAACATTGTGGTATTTGTTGTTGGTATAATTTTCTTTCTCATTTTACACAGGAGAGAATATCAAGCGCCGCCAATTACACAGAGTTTGTTTAGTTACCTGCCGCGGCTAAGATTCGGCTCAATTGAACCATGTTTTCATCGGATGTTTGACTTAAAGAGCCTTTTTCAAGTGGAGCATTGACACACTCTGTTCTGGATGCGGAGTACAATTTCCATACATATCAATGTGCTGTTTCATTGGTGCGATAGACAGTAATCTGCAGGCAAACCTATCAGAAAAATAGATGTTGATAATTGTAGTTTCATGGGAAGCTCCATTTAATTCCCCTTTACGAGGAATTTTCGCTTTACGTGAATGAATTGGATATTCAACAAAGGACTTCCGTGGGATACTTGAACGGCTACGTTGAAATAAAGCCGAAAGAAATTTGAGTCATTCAATTCAATAGCTCATTCGTTCCTCCTGCATTTTTAGTTGTCAGATTCACTGTTCTCTAAGCATTCCCGGAATTACAGAAATTACATATCTGTGCTACATCTTTTCGACTGGGCATGTTCAGTTTCCAGCGACATTAATTAGAGTCTAGATAAATGAAAATATGGTGTGATTACAATAAATATGTCTAGCGGATTACGAACCGGCTGCGAAGGTTTGTACACGGCCCGTCGAAAAGTACACATCTCCAGTTATAAAGCACGCACGAAGCTAATCATTACGTAGAAATCTCCAATTTACTGGCAATTGATTTTTTGGATGAGGTGCTAGAAAAAAATGTGACTACTGCTTCACAATCGTTCGGGCTTGCTTTCGGGAGTGAAATCCCATATTCGGGATTCCCATATTAATATTTTCTTGAAGATTCGCATATGAATATCTTGTACTTTTTTGTTAGCATAGAACCTGTTCTTTTGATGTATTTGTTGTACATATGTAAAGGAAGAGGAATGTTGGTAGCGATCCCCCACTCTGATTGCAATTCTCAGCAATGCAGTGAACTGCGAATCGGTTCATGCTAGCATTCAGTGATGGGTCTGAACCCTTCATTCGATTTTTAATGGAGTCTAACTATCGACTTTAAGCACTGAATTTTTTTCCACACCTGGACGAATCATTCTCCAATGACAATCAATTTCTGTTCGACTGAAATGCTAATAAAAAATGTAACAACAACTGCGCCGCAGTCGTTAGGGCTTGTTCACTAGGGTATGTAAGTGTCCATGTCCGGAAGCAGCGGAAATAGGTTTTTAAACCAAGATGGAACAAATACGAAAACAAATGAAGTGAAGGTATGTACTAATTCTTGTTGACTTGGAAGTTGTTTTCCTGTTGAGGTTATTGTATCAGGTTGGTGCGAAATTAATTGCCGTTTTGGGGTATGCACAAATAAACTTCTCTCTTCTGCGGGATTCGAGCAATTTCAAGTCGAATTGGGTAATCTTCTGAAAGTGTTTCCTCCTCTTTCGAATGCCTTTTGAATATTCTAGTTAGCTCTTCCCACTATCTTTTTGTAGAGTCGTGAACAAATGATGAGCCGACGGTCATCATGGTTAATGATTTCAAACTCAATCATTTTTCACCGGAGTTGTCCAGTAATCTTGCACTTGTTTTGGCTCAGGATCTTCTTTCAATGAGCTACTAGTCTGCGAATTTTTCTTCCAGCGATTTTGAACGCCAAGGCAACTATGATCGTGATGAGAGGTTGTTCCTTGGCGATCAAGTGTTAAAGACAGTCGTTGAGCCCAAATTGGATCTTACCATTCAGACGTTGAGAGCAGGGATGGATGCTTACCACACCACAGTTCCGAAACATTTGATTCCAATCGACAGAGTAGGGAAGGTGCGGAACTAAACACCCCCGACTTGAGTGCCGACCAGCGTCTCATCCGCTGTGACTTCCTTCCTAACTTAATTTTTCGTCCCAAAACAGCTCATTGCTAGACCAGCAACTACTATAATCAAAGCACGGTTTCTGTACGATTACAAGAAATGCGAATGGGTTTGTGTAGAGACGTTTTCCGATTTCTAAGTTTTCCTAAGCGAGATCTTCTCTCTAGGGAGGTTTTGACAGAAGTTTGGTGATGCTGTAAGGAGGTGATTCACCGCAGCTTTCTCCAACCTAGTCAGTCGTTGACAGCAGAGTATTAACATTATAATTTCGTGTTGATGTCCGAAAATCTGCGGTAGATGTGGGTGGCAGTGGTGAACAAAATCAAGTTTTCCCCTGCTTCAGCATAACGATAAGCCTCTCACTTAAAAACTCAGCCGTCAAAAAATTGCACAGGAAGGCATCGAGATATTCATTAATTCCTCTCATTCCTCAGACCTTTCCCTCACTGAATATCACTTTTCCCGAGTCCTAGATGGAAACCTGTGACAATAGAAAGTTGCTGACCTAGAGCATGTCGAAATCGCCTTCCAGAAGTTTGTGGATACTTGCGACCTCAGTTTTCATTATAGAGGCATATAATTTTTACTACTTGGTCGGGAAGATTTATCAAATTAAATGAGCACTGAACTAATGAAAGATGTTGTGTTTAAGCCAAGTTATAACACTTTGAAATGGAGTGTTCGTTTCGGCAATTAATTTCGAACCAGATTGATATTTACGAAAACAGAGATGTTGGTAACAATCGTCCACTTAGCAATACTATTCAGCAATGCAGTGGACGTGTGAATTAGTTCATTTAGCAATAATGGTCCTGGAGCCTGCATTCGATTTAAAATTGTGTCTTATTATCAGCTCTAAACACTGAATTTTTTTTCAAGTTTCATGGAGATTCCTTGTCAGACCACTTATTGATATCAACACGTTCTACGTCTACCATATTGGTTCTAAAAAAAGAAGAAAAGAAAATGTAGTCATGCTGTGAGGATTGGTAATTTCTGGTGGTGACAACATTGGTGTAGTGTGCTGCCCAAAACCGCTATAATGAGGCTTTGCAAGTTGTAAATCTTGTTCCGTTCAAATATGAAAGACAAGCTTCAACATCTGGTTTGTGCAGGATCACCCTTTACCATGCATTTTTCAGATAGGCGTGAGGGATATTTCAAGTTTTGGGGCTATTCAACCTGGAATATTCATGAATCCTGAACAACTTTCCTTAGCATCTTTTCCACGGCTAGTATAAGGAAAAGAGTGACTGAAACTTCTACTCAGAGATTGATCCCCTCAGACCCTAGTTAGTTCGAAAGGATATCTACTACAATAGTTGGTTTTTGATAAGATGAGAACTTTTTTGAGGTACGGTTTCGCTTAATGTAAGATGGTGTTTCGTCGTGCAATACTTTTGCTAATTTCGTTAAAAGAGCACTCGGTGTGCAAAGTTGCGTTCTTTTCTACGAAGTCTTCAAAATTGAAACGCCTGTCATGTTTCGTACTTCAGACCAGGATAAAGCACAGGTGCGATATTTCAAACCACCCCTACGTATTTAAAGAAGCAAAGCGAAAAAGCAAGGGGGGGGGGACCTTGTGTTTTTTTTCTTTATGATTAATTCTCGTCCTGCGATCCCTACCTATATATGCACTGACTTTGGCGGAATGCCCCCAACGGCTTCTATTCAGGAAGCATCTTAAACGAAATGACGTCCACGCGCTAACACATTATTCGAGCTGTGGATGAGATGTTCCACACCTCTACGATCTCTGTTACTTCAAAAATTTCCCATAGCGGTAAATTCGATACAGGAACACAGGGTACGCAGTAACTAGTGAAAGTAGTATTCAATTGCGTGCCACAGGAGGAAGACCACAGTGAATTCAGCAAGTTTTGCTCCACTTGTGAAAGTCGCGCACTTTAAATCGGTTTAAAATTGGAAGAATTGCACTGATGTTCAGCTGAAACCACCTATAGAGCTATTTCGCGCTCCTTTGCAGTTCCGCGCCCCATTACGAATGAGATTACTGTAGGTGCCACCACAGGGCGGGGGCGGAGAAAGTGCGTGTATTGCATCCTTATTGCACCCGCCTTGTGGTGGAGTCTACAGTATTTAGGAGTGGTAGAGAGATGCGCATAAAGCGTTCAGAGCGAAGAGGGAGCAGAGAATGACGACACAGACGTTTACGTAAAAACATGTCAAGGCATGTCTGAGACTGTTCAAACAAGTTCAGTTTTCTAGCAATCTGATCCCTCCTTTTTTGTGTTATGTTTAATATGTCCAACATGCCCAAACTTGTTGGACATGTTTCCCTAAAGTTGACAGGTGTCTCTATGATTTCTGGTATTTGTATCACAGATTTAGAAAGGCTGAATACTGATGAAAAAAAATATAGGACGAAACCTGTTCAATTGCTCATTACAATACAAGGATTGTGTACCACCAAGGATGCTGAAGTCATAGGCGTGGTTTACGCCCAGGTGAGAGCAAAAGTGGGGTACGTACTTGGGAGCTCCAAATCGCACCCCGTGCTTTACTCTGACCCCTATTCTGGCGTTTACCACAATACTAAGGCCACAGCAGACCCACCCCTTTCTGTAGACCCATATCCTGACGTTTCTCACACCCGGGTCACAACGGACCCCTAGTCCTTCGGTATAACCGTTGCCTGTTATTTCCACACTTTTGACCACAGCAGATCCATATTCAAGCTTTCCTCGCACCTGGGCTACAGCCGACCTCTCCTATACTCGCGAACCCTTATCTTAGCGTACCCCACAGTTTCAGACCACAGCCACCTCCTCCATCCGCGAACCCGTATCCCGTAGCACTTTTAGCTTTCAGGCCACAGCAAACCTATCCCCACTTCAGTGGACCCGAATGCTGGCGTTCTTAACAATTGAACCACAGCGGACCCCTGTTCCATCGGCATAACCGTGTCCAGTCACTCCCCCACTTTTTGGTCACATGAGATCCATCGTCCTTCGGTGAACCCGTATCCTGGTATTACTCACACCTAGGCCATTACTATTTGCCAATCTGGACGTCTGGCTGACGCCGGACTTCCAAACTTCTATAGATGCTCGCTTCGCTCGCATTCTTCACAGCCTCAGTGGCTATGAATAATTGGACGTGACCGATTCAGTGCAAACGATCTCATGAAATGATTCATGTTTGAATAGCAAGTGTGGAAATTGAAATGATAAGGGTCTACCGGTGTATATAAACAGAACGAAGAGGGTGTTCGATTCAGATACGAATGGAATTGGAGAGGGAAATGTGAAAAAGAATAACTTACATCCAGGCTGTTAGAGGAAAATGTAGGAGGGAAGGTCGAAGCGAGCATCGGCATACCCTTAATCCGAACCAGTTCCGCGGTGTTTCTCCACTTTTGAATGACGGGGCACGTTTACCATGGCATTGGGGCCCTCTGCGGCGCTTATCACTTCGGGCGCCGGCACACCTTTATGAAGGTGGTGGACCCGTCTGTTCCCACTTTGGGCGCCGGTGCACCCTTATCACAGCGGTGGACCCGTCTCCCCCACTTTGGGCGCCGGCGCACCCTTATCACAGTGGTGGACCCGTCTCCCCCACTTTGGGCGCCAGCGCACCCTTATCACAGTGGTGGACCCGTCTCCCCCACTTTGGGCGCCAGCACACCCTTATCACAGCGGT
>KN726957.1:12581-30567 GCA_000816745.1 Ancylostoma duodenale
TCTTGGGCGCCGGCGCACCCTTATCACAGCGGTGGACCCGTCTCCCCCACTTTGGGCGCCGGCGCACCCTTATCACAGCGGTGGACCCGTCTCCCCCCACTATGGGCGCCAGCGCACTCGTTGAACCGTTGGACCTATTGCACACCATCCAACCTTCCGCTGGACCTCCTCTCTCTCTATCCCACTCCACCATACCACACCCGATCCTAGCCTTCTATATGATCTTACAATCACCATACAATCACCATCACTGACCAATCGTAGAATTTCGTAACGCTGTGACACAGACGTGCACTCACAGACACTTACAAACAGACTAAGCGCGTTATTATAAGTAAGGATTTATCTAATGCACCAAGAAAAAGGTGCACCACAATACAACAGTTAGTGCGTACTCGCAAATGGGTATACAGTAAGTGTACTCTATGTGTACTTGGGTAAAAATCAAACCTCGCTGGTTAGCATTTAAAATACGGGCATTCTTACGCCACCTAATAGCACTAAAGAACCGGAATTTTCGTAGAAAAACAAGACACCCCATTGTACACAAACCACCATGAGGTGACCACAGTAGGACTACTACCAGTTGGCAGATGCTGTAAGGAACTAGAAGAGGATAGCCAGATATACCCGTACCAGCCAATCACGTACCATCCAGCAAATTGCTTTCCGGACATGATGGAACTTTGGCACGCAGGTATACTGGCTGAAACCCCTTGCGGAACCTTCATGTTGGGTAGCCAGCAGTCCTCAGATAAACAGCGAGCCATTCACGATAGAGGCTAGTGTTAGTTGAAAGCAGGTGGAAAGTATGTGTAAGTAAGGGTGCAGAAATTAGTAGAGCAGCTGGCTAGGACCACGTTGATTAGTGCGGTCAGTGGATAACCACAAAAATACAAAACCAATCATGCGTGGAATGAAAGAAAACAGCAAGAGATTCATAAAAAAAGCAAAATAAATCAGAAACAAAAAAGAAGACAGAAAGGTTATTGTGGAAAGCAGTAGAAATTTGAAGATAGTAGTAGTACATGGTTCATGCATTTTGGGACAACATTGAACGAAGTAGGGCATCGATAGATAGTAGTAGTACATGGTTCATGCATTTTGGGACAACATTGAACGAAGTAGGGCATCGACCACAGAAGAACGCCACGCAGCCACGTTAGTTGAGAAGCGCTGAAATGAAAGTAATAGCCTAGGTCATAGTGAGGTAATAATCAAATGATAATTTGCTAGCTTTGAAGCGCTGTCGAGTTGTAGTTAAAGACAGGCGTTGAGACATACAGATGGTTCTGAAACCCTGGAAGCATTATTTTGCAAAAGTGTTAGCCAACGTCAAGTAAATGCAGCAATTCCAGGTTCATCAATTTGTTCTTGAAACTTTTGCTATGTTAAGCTTGGATTCCATTTTGGGGTAACCGCTGCAACCACCTGGCCCCTCGATAGAAATTGTTGTGAAATGTCGATAAGAGATTTTTGCGCTTAGTGTTTCTATAGTGCAAGTTGAATCCGCCAGATCTTTCAATAACCAGTATTTGCTAGCTTGCAGTTTGCTTTCTTTATTTAGAATGCAAAAACAGAATACCAAATCTGCGAATGTTCTACGATATGCAAGGCTTTTCATATTGAATTTCTTCAGTCGTTCATTGTAACTAGGTAGCTCGTCGTGAGGAGAAAGACGTTTAAACAAAATTCGCGTAAAAGTCTTTTGAACTTTCTCGAGTCTTTCGATGTATTTCCTCAGAAACGGATTCCACACCTGGGAGCAGTACTCCAAATGAGGCAGAACAAATGATTTGTAAAGGCGAATAAGAATATGGGGGTCGGTGCTCTTCACGTTACGGAGAAGAAGAAAAAGGGAAGAATATGCCTTCTGCACAACGTACTCTACGTGCCTTGAGAACTTGAGGGTGTTGTCTAATAGGACGCCTAGATCTCTGGTTTCACAGAAAGATTTCAGTGTGACGCCATTGATCTCATGTTCCATTAAGTCACCACCACCGAGGTGCAAAACCGAACTTTTGTCAAAATTAATCGACAAGTCCCAGGTTGACGCCCCATTCAGACAGATTCACAAGGGAAGTTTGTAATGCAGATCGTACATCTACACTATCTTCAGGAGAGTAAATCCCATAGATCTTGACATCATCTGCAAATATCTTTACTGTAACATGCGGGGATGTTTTCAGAATATTAGGCAAGTCTATAGTGTAAAGAAGAAATAGTAAGGTAGGGGGGGAGCAAGACCCCACCCTGGGGAACATCACTCTCTCACCAAATTTTGCTAGAGTATTGGAGCCCGACCTTCACAGTCATATGCCTATCGTGAGATAGGAATCAAGCCAATTTAGGAGATCACAACAAACACCAAGTAGCTTGAGCTTAGCAAGGAGCTCACCGAAATATTGAATATGTGGGCAAGAGGAGAGCACAGAGAAAATGCGCATTTTTTATACACAATCTGTGGAATCCCATCGAAAGTCTCGGTAAGAGAGGGTTTAAGAATCTGAAGAACTCTAAGCACGTCAGAGGGGTGGAAAAACACATTAGTACAACGGGATGAGATTGGAACAGTGCAGTTGGTCGCAGGAAGATCGCATGAGTAAGTGGATGCGAATACACTAGCAAAGTGGGAGCCAAGAGCTTGAGCTTTGTCGAAATCACTCAGAAATATATTCCCCAGGTAGTCCTCAAGTACTGGGAGGTTGGGATTTGGTTTTAGTTTGCGGGTTACGTATGCATGAAGGCGCTTAACTGAAGCTTTGTCTGCTATGCGACGCTCTTGTTGGCTAAAAAATTTTTCATATGATGATGTTTGTCAGAACATACTTTTTTATAGAGGGGATCACTTAAAGGATCAGTTAATTCGTGGAAAAGAAGTTGTTTTTGAGGAGTCAAAGCTTGAATCTGAGAAGGCAAACAGGGAATGTATGCGTTACGAACCTTTAGGGGAACGAAAATGGCTAATGGGGTAAAGACTGAACGGCAAAACCGAGAGTAGATATCAGAGCAGGAAAAATATTGGTTGAATAAGGAAAACCAGTCGATTTTAGCTATAATAAGTAGGAGTTAAGAGAAAAGTAGTCCACGTCAAGAAAATCAGGCAGGGGCACCGAAATATTCTGGTGGTTTTCACACACTTCGAAGCATACTGTTTTATGGTCATACAAACCTAGTGGCGGAAGGGTATGCACACCAGAGACAACAGGAGAAGAAGAAAGCACAACATTGAGCGTGTTTCTGTAGTGGGTTGGCATGGCGACGTTTTGCACGAAACCACAGCTCGAGAAGAATTCAACAAATGAGGCAGTGAACTGAATATAGGATGCTTTCTTAGGGTGAAAAATATTGGTCGTCAGTAAGTCAGCTAGTACATCCATGTCATGCCTTACCACATTGACTACTAAATGACTTCTAGCAAGACAGCATACTTCCCCATCCACTCTTTGTCTTCCATCAGAGCTATAAATAGAATAGGGTAAATGTCCAACGACTTCAGAGTCAAGAATTCGCGGATTCAACCATGTTTCTGTAACGAAAATCAGACCAGGCTTTTGTTGACATGCAAATGCTTGTAAAAGATGGATTTTGTTAACCAGGCTACGGGCATTTATTAAACAGAACTTTAGCTCAGCGGGAAAACCGTGCATGTCTAGGCTTTTCCCGAGCGACTAGGGGGAAGCTCGGAGACATGCACGAGTTCGCTACGGTACACCACCCACTCAGGTTTGGGTTTGCCTCTATTCCGCTCTCGTGCTTGCTGCCTCAATTCATAGTAGCGCTTCCTCTCTTCAGCTGACATGCTTTTCCTTATGAAGACTAGCGCCCCTTCGGGACGCTAGAAAGTGGGGTGGGGCAGCCACTTGAGGTGCGTAGAAACGCTTCACACATGTGTAATGCTTAGAAAATTAACAAAAAGCAAGACTAATCATTAACTGAGCTCAAATACGGAATCCACTTTATGAATTGCGTATATCCTACCAGTCTGACCGCCTCGCCAACGTCGGGCTTCTACACTTCTGCTGGTCCTTGACCTCTTGCAAATTCTTAATCACACATCTACATGTAAAACTGTTTTCCGATACAATGATACTACCTACTGTTTTTTTTGTAACTGCATTCATTCAACGCCGATGGGCCCGTCATGACCAGCCACTCCCAATTCTGCACAGGAGTATTTTCCAGATGGCTTTAGAACCTGTGTACAATTCAGTATAACTAACGTAGCGCGAATAAACACCTTTTTGCACACTACTGGGCCACTGCGGACCCTTATTCTAGCGTTTTTCCTACTAATGGTCACGGCGGTCCATTTGTGGGCCCGTATCCTGACGTTTTCCCCACGGTTGTGTCAAAACAGCCCCGTTCTCCATCCGTGGATCCGTGCGCTGATGTTTTCCCCGCTATTGGGCTATGACAGACCCATTCTCCATCTGTGGACCCGTATACTGGCGTTTTCCTCACTACTGGGCCACGGCAGACCCATTCTTCATGGTGGACGAGCGCGCTGGCGTTTGGTCCGCTATTGGGCTAGGCCAGACCCATTCTCCATCCGTGGACCCGTATACTGGCGTTTTCCCCACTACATACTAGGCCGCGGGGTACATATTCTCCATCCGTGGGCCCTTATCCTGGTGCTTTCCCTACTATTCGCCACGGCGGACCCAATCCACGTGTGGGACCGTATCCTGAGGTTTGTCCCACGGTTAGGCCAGGGCAGGCCCGTTCTCCATCCATGGATCCGTATTCTGACGTTTTCCGCACTATTGGGCCACGGCGGACCCATTCTTAATCGTGGACCGGTTTGCTGGCATTTCCCCCACTACTGGGCCAAGGCAGGCCCGTTCTCCATCCGTGGACCCTTATCCTGGTGTTCTCCCATTACTGGGCCACGGCGTACTTATTCTCCATCCGTGGACCCATATCCTGGTGTTACCCTACTATAGGACCAGGGCAGACCCGTTCTCCATCCGCGAATCCGTATTCTGGAGTTCCCTCAACTTCTGAGCCACAGCAAACCCATCCCCCATCCGTGGACCCGTACCTTGGCGATCCTCACACCTGGACTACAACGGGCCTTCCTCCATCCGTGAACACGTATCCTGGCGTCCCCCACACTTCTAATCCACATCGGACTTCCCCTCCATCCGCAAACACGTATTCTGGAGTTCCCTTAACTTTCAGGACACAGCATACCCACCCCTATCGGTAAACCCGTACCCTGGCGATCCTCACACCTGGGCTACAGTGGACCCCTTCTCCGTCCGCGAACCCGTATCCTTGATTTGCCGTGGCCTTTAGGCCACAGAAGACCCATGTGCCATCTGGGGCCCGTATTCTCGCACTCCTAATTAATGGGCGACAGCGGAGCCGTCCTCCTAACTTTTAGGTCAAAGTAGAGCTATGTGCCATTAGAGGACGGGCATACTGGCGTTCCTCACACCTGGGCCATAATGGACCCTTCCTCCATCTTCATAGCCGGATCCTGGCACTATTGGCCCATGATGCAGCTGTCGCCCATCGCTGCATCCGTACCCTTTGTAAATTTGAGAGCAATGGAAAGAACTAAGAAGTTATCAAGAAATTTTACCATTGACATACTTGGTCACAAGAAATGTCACAGTGACTTATGACAGCGCTTTTTTTCTACGAATTTGAGTGTCTAAACTGGACCTGATATACTCCGACAAGAACATGCCCATGTGAGAGGGTGGTACGGAAGTCACTGCAGCCCTGCGCATGGGACCCTCAGGCCGCGCACGGCTTCCATCAAAACGAGTCTCATCGCCCACAACAGTGGTCATCCTGCTCCGTATATTTCTGTAAACATATCTCATCCGGAGGCTGTGAGACTGCTAGACGCGGTCCCGCAGCGAATTGGTCATGAGAGATTTGTTGACTCCATTGGGTGCGCATGGGGCGGTTATGAAATCGCAGGTCCCGCGAGGATCTAGCCTAAGGCGTTGTCTGCGCACTCTCGTTTCGCAGTATCCATTAATCGGTTCTCGCCGCAAACCTGAGCATCCGCCCTCCATCATTTCCTATACGCCTTTTCATATGATGAAAGGTTAGAGAAGCAGAAGGACCCTCACCGTCGGCAAAATGAAAATCAATAAGCTACTATTCTTTATATAAGAGATGTCGGGAAAGTCAGCTGAACGAAGAAGACGCGCATTGGCTAAGGCGGTGCGCCAGAAAAACTTCGAAAGTAAGTCAACCTTAAACAAACGAGGGTGTGTGAGGTTGAATTTACTCATATAATAGAGCTCCACTGGTCGACACTCTACTTTCAATGCCTCTAGCACTTCGCTGACTTGGTTTTCCAGGAGAGCTTGCGATCCTGGAAACGGACATCACCCTCCGTCTCCGATAGGCCACTAACTACAATGCTGCGGGAGCTGGCTTCTTGCATCAACATTTTTGTTGATGCTTGATGCACTCTGAGATCCTGTATCCTTACTTTTTGCACTGCGAGTTGTTCTGGCCGGCATGGTTATAATTCTTTTTTTTTTACCTACCGTATCGATAGGAGCCCGTTCTAAAGATCTTAAGGAAAATTAATAAGAGGGCACGAAAAATAGAAAAATCCAAGCGATAGCCGACAAAAAAGCAAGCAGGAGTGGTGAGGATACTTTAGACAGGGTAAAATATTAGGTGAAGGTTGAATAAATGAAGAAAAAGAAAGGAAAGTTGAAATAGCCAAAGAGAAGACGACAACGCAGCCGCCTGCTGGAGCGAGTACCCGTTTATGACTGCTTTTGTTGGTTGTGGTCTAAGTCAACATTCGAATAGTGGAGATTTTGAATACTTGAAGAACATCGTCGAAATTTGAAGAGGAAAAAGGAAAAAGACACCGACCCGATGCTTCACCATGTCCTTTAAGGAAAATGTGATGCTCTTCATATCTCCCGAGCGCAAAGAACCCGCTAGACAACTCTGACAGGGAGACAGATGGAAGGATAGCTGGCGCTTTTGCTCGGTGTGTTTATATTAGGCACAACAAGCGTCACAAAGGCATAAAGGAATACATATCTGGACCTGATGCAAATATCAGGACACGGTTGTCTGCTCCAAACCTTGTGCTTCCAGTCTACAAAAAGTTCATAAAATGTTCGGACTTTATTCTTCGAGTCTACGAATAGCGAACTTCATAGAGCCAAAAAACACACACAGCTCTCTTCTTTTTCTTTCGTCGAAGTGGCAACCAATGTCCATGATCCTCAGTTCCTTGTGTTTCGAGAGCTGCAGTTAGATATTTGTTATCATAGAAGGAAGGAGAGTAACATTGATTACTGGTTTATAAGACAACAAAATTATAACTTTAAAGGAATCTGAAACAAATGCTCACATGTTTTTTCATTTGCTCTCCTATGCTTCTACTAGCATCCAGAAGGAAATCATACACATTTTGATTTTCTTTGCTGAAAAAAAAAACACGTAGTTTTTCTGCTGTCGGTTGCTCACCTGCGCTCTGCGCACAGTTGCGAAAGCAAGTAATTGCGATATTTTTGAAGTGTAATTGTGATATATGTCTCCAAGAAGAGGACCACACCTATTATTAAATTCCAATGAAACCTGGAACCGTTCCTGGGGGCCACCATGGCCATTATTGATAATATTGTACGCATAGTTTTCTTCGCCACAATCATAACCCTGTAATATGGACAGTTATTTCATCAATCACGATGCTGGACTAATACCTAGAAGTCAGCGTCATACAGGGATAAGGGCAATTAGCTATTGTGCAAGGTCTTCCCAGTCACTTTCCCCCACTAAGACACACCTCTTCGTGTTTCGCTCGGGTGCAGAAAAAAAGCTAGTAAACGTGCAATACCTTATCGATCTGTATAAAGTTTCAGTCTACAGCTATAGGCTTCGATGCACCTTTAAAAAATAAAGATAATGGATAGAATATTGGAGAACAAACCCTAAGTGCTTCGTATCCCGCGTTTGTCATTGTTGCCGTGTATAAGAATACGCGCTGATCTTTATCCTGAATAGCTTTAGAACCTTGTTGTGGGCAGCCAACCAACAGCTGTCCGATGCTCGCAGATGTAGATGCTGTTATGAGGTGGAGGAATACAACCTGTACAGGAAGATATCTTTTTTGTTAGAAGCGAATAACGTCGAGATCGTTTCTAGTACTTCATAGAAAGTCCACTTACCTCAAGCAACAAACCAGAGAAAGGAATCATTGTGATGATAGCTCTTGTATTTGCTGTCCACCTTTTATAGAGAAGGATTAATTGAGTCCCACCAATTAAGGGAATTGCTGTTATGTGTATTGGTGACACGCCCTGCGGCAGGACTTATTAAACATTGTTTTCAACGTTCAGAACTGATTTCCAGTTACAGTAGCACACTGTATGTGATTAGAGCTTCAGCTTAGGTCTCACTTCGTTTTGGGCTTGGTGGTTCTATTAGGTTGATTCATAAGTTCTGTCCCTATGTGTTTGTCGCATTGTATCTTGTATTTACAAGACCTATTGCTGGCCTTATCCGAATCCTGAGGAAGCACTATATACACGCTACTGAGGGAATAGTCATCCGTCCTAAATTTCATCATGGTAAGCAAGAACCCTGCACTGATTGAAACTCATCTGTAGCAGTACATTCTGTCTCGGTATGTTGCGAACGTTGAGGAAGTCGGAGCGTATCAAAGTGCGTGCACTAAGAATGGCGAGGACGTTCTCATTTTAGAAACTATGACGCAATGGATCGATAAGTCCTCCTGCGGAGATAATGTGCTCCGGAATAAACCGTGTTCGAAAAGTCCATTCGAGTTGGATTTGGATGCTTTGAGCACGCAGCTGAAAGGCAACCTCTGCAAAACCATATGCTAATTGATGAATGCTTTCAAACACCTACAGCATATGGACTGCAAAGAATTGGTTTCGTCAATCTGCTTGGTCGTAGTGGGCCACATGATTTCGGGCAAGGATAGGAGGGTCAAGTGCACCTTTCGAACGCTGTGCAAACTCAGATAGGAGGGTCAAGTGCACCTTTCGACTGCTGTGCAAACTCAAAGTTCTTTTAATTCAAGTAATCCATTAATTGAAAACGAGTCCTTGAAGTGTGAGCCACTGCTGATTATGGGTAGGTACTAAATTTTCCTGCATGTCTTGCGCAGTGTTCAAAGAGCTGAGCATTGGAGGCTACTAAAAAAGAAAGGTACGGTAATGGCCTCAATTTATGGCATACAACCAAGTCACTCCTATTCAAGAACTTGGGCAGGAGTTGCACATGAACGCCAAAATCTTCTTCACGCTGGCCAAGGCCCAACCCTATGCTGAGAATTTTACGTAGGATTTTTCGAAGACGTCTAGCTGTAAAGTCACTTCCCATATATTTTACTCCTTAGACCTAGCCCTATCAGAAAACTAGCTGGCTGTGTCACTAGAAACCGATGTGCCTGGAAAATTTATCACTAAACGTAAACACATCTAAGCAACGGTGTTGATGAATTCCCGGTGGAATCATGCCTCTTTCCAAAGCGAAAGAATCGGCAAGGGACTTATCGGATAGTGTAGGGTTGATTACATAAATGACTAATATACCACTGGTTGGAATTGCGTTTTCTCCAAATTATCAATTTGAATTCGATGCAAAGGGGGCTATGTAGTAGGGACAGAACTTACGAATCAACCTAATAGTTATTACACGTTCCCTGTTCATAGTGGAGGCTATATCATTTCGAGTATCAGATCATCATCCTCAGAATTCATATAAATGGATCCTAAATAACTCACCCCATTCAGAGGTCAGAGATTAAAGATGAGATTGAGCTCTCACATCATCGCTACTAACTGACCTATTTTGTTTCAGATGCAGCAAGACTAAACAAAATATCAAATTTGACCGAAATCCCGTCATCCACCCATTCACCCGCTAGTGCTCAAATATTTGGATATCCGAACAATTGAGTATCTCAATATCTTATATTCCTCAAGAAGCTCAGAAACAGAATTTTTAATTTAGTCGAGTTATATAAACTGTGGTCGTATTTTATCGAGTATTTCATTGAAACTATACAGTCGAACTCCAGTGTGGTGATGGCCGGCAAGCTAGTTCACAATTTAATGGGGTTGTGTCACAAACAGTTTCGAATCCTTTGCAAAAAGAGAGCGTGGAAAGCATCAATCCGGTCACAGAACGTCGCTCGCCTACAACTTTCCTAGAAGTATGACATCTTCAATTTTCCTTCAAAAATCAAATTGTGCATATCATAACAAATCCGAATATGTATGGTATGTTCATCTTTCAAAATGTAGCTTTTGCACTAAACACCATCAAAAAGCTCAGATTTTTCTGTTACATAGGATTGATTCAACCACATTCAAGCACATTTCTTCAGCTTATGGTCACGTTTTCGACCATTTAACTTTTCTTCTTTTTAATTATTGAACGCCCGTCGTATTTGCGATGATTAGTTGCTGCCAACGTCTCGGTTCTTATAACAACTGCATACTATAACATAAAAGGGCAAGTTCTTGGTGAGCAGCACCAATAACCCGTAGACCCTTGGCTATTTCCGAACATACGTGCACATCCCTTTGGACAAGTCCTGGAGAATAAATCGCGACTATGCAGTTGCTATTGCATTTTTACTAGCACCTAACTCGGAAAAATCGATCGTTATTAGTTAATTGGAGATTTCCACACAATTGCTTTATTCCGAGCCAGAATTGTCAATGTACTTCGGTATGTGGTCATACGTTGTTTGTGTATGTATGTGCTTTGATGGAATATCTAAAGTGGGCCTAATTAAACGTCGCTTTCATCAGATGATCAACTTTCTGAGTGTATACTAATTGGGAGTGGGCGCGTTTGAACGATGTTTGATCCTTTGATGGCAGACCCTAATCCCTTGAAGATATTCGCAATAATCTTCTCCAATTATGCATTTTGTGTAGGCTCCAACTGTTGTTGTTTCAAACTCGCCATAATTAAGCAAAAGGATTCAACGCATGTATTCTTCAGGATTTAGCGAATGCTTTGTAATCAGCGAATCTGACAAATGAAAATGCCGGATTGGCAAATGAGGCATGGGTGAGGACGACAGTGCCACTCTCGGTTTTAGCACAACGTAGTCTTCCAAGTCCTTCACATAAGACTTGTAAAAAAGGATCTTTTAAATGAAACATAACCGCTTGTTGAACACTGCCTGGCATGTTTTTTTTTCAAACTAATCAAACGGCGACTCAAATTTTGTTCTGATACTTTACTGCCCATTTTCTAAAAGATCGTCTGAAGTATCTGCGTCGCTTTACAAAAATCAAATCGTACAAAACTAGCACGATTTCAGATTGCATTCAGATAAACCATACTTCAATCCGCATGAAAGGTAAGAGACCGTGGCGGACACAAGGAGGCGTTTTCCCTCACCTTTCCCCACCAAGAAAGCGTCAAATAATTTTCGAAATTACTTCATAAATTAAATAAAAATGTTATCAAAAATATTGCACTGGTATACGTTTTTTTAAGTTTTCGTCATTGGTAAATAGTTATTAGTAGTTAACTAATAGTTAGCTCAATATTTTTATTCTTTTTATTTTCTGTCCGGGTTCCCGAGAAGGCAGCGATCCCAGTTTTTTCCCATGCACCCCCCCCCCCTCTCCCGCCCAGTTTTTGCGTCCGCACTAATAAGAGACATAAGTATCTAAGCACTCATCATCCAACCCCTAGCCAACATTGTTTGAATCCTAATGACTGCTATATCTTGATCAGTAACAGTGAGCGCTTCGTTGTTAGTATTTTATTCTTGTTCAGTGAGCTTTCGGCGCTTAGCGGCTTCGTCAGACCTTAATACAATACACTACAATAACTACAATAACAGTCGCTTACATGAGAATGACAATGACAAACCGGTCACTATGCAGGAAGGGTGAAGAGTAGGAATACAGTACATATTGCGACAAACAAGTTGGACAATGATAAGTACGATAAACAACTACAACACCCAGACCAGTGGAGCGGTCGTGGTCAAGCGATGAGTTTTAGTGCCTCAGTCAGCTCATCCCTATTATTAATCTCTGGATGGTGCCGCTTTATTTCTCGAGCTTCCATGATCTTCCTTTCAAGGGGATGCTGGAGATGACGATGCAACACTGTGACGTGGATGAATGGAGGATGTTCTCGAGTGTGCATCGTTGTGCGGTGTTTAGAGAAACAGTTAGTTGTTTAGAGAACGCTAACGAAAGGAATACTATTCTATAAGAGGTACATCGATGACGTGTTTGCAATTGGTTCATCACTTTCTGTCCTGACCTCCACGCTAGCCGAATTGAACTCGAAGGACGTGAACGTAAAGTTCACAATGGAAGAACCTGGCAAAGACGGATTCCTCCCGTTTTTGAACACTCGAGTTCGATTTCGCAATGGAATACCGGAAATTCGCTGGTACAGGAAAACATCATCGAAGAACGTCATACTGCACTCACGAAGCGCTCACCCGACATATATGAAGGTGAATGTGGTTCTGAATTTGAAAAGAACCAGCGAACGAATTTCAGGGAACGACAGGCAAAGTAAAGGAACAATCCAACGGATTCTCTCCAAGAATGGTTATAAAAATGGGAGTATGAACACATGGAGACCTTTTTCGGCTCCTGATCGGATCGCACTGGTGTTGCCGTATCTAAATGAATACACCTCGAAACAAGTCAACATCGCCGTGAAGAGATGCGGACTCCCAGTGAGACTGATCTTCCGACCTCCCACCACTCTCAGAGAAAACCTGACGTCGTCTCGGATGTGTGAAAATGGATGCGATGCTGAGGAATGTCACTACTGCAGTGATCACAAGATCTGCCATCTCCGTGGAACGGTGTACATGATCACTTGCAGTAAGTGCGGACAACGGTATATAGAGAAACTGGACGACCGTTGAAGGAGCGGCTGAATGAACATCGTCGAGCGCTCGCTTGCCCACAGTCATACCCTACAAACTGTTTCTCTAAACACCGCACAACGATGCACACTCGAGAACATCCTCCATTCATCTACGTCACAGTGTTGCATCGTCATCTCGAGCATCCCCTTGAAAGGAAGATCATGCAAGCTCGAGAAATAAAGCGGCACCATCCAGAGATTAATAATAGGGATGAGCTGACTGAGGCACTAAAACTCATCGCTTGACCACGACCGCTCCATTGGTCTGGGTGTTGTAGTTGTTTATCGTACTTATCATTGTCCAACTTGTTTGTCGCAATATGTACTGTATTCCTACTCTTCACCCTTCCTGCATAGTGACCGGTTTGTCATTGTCATTCTCATGTAAGCGACTGTTATTGTAGTTATTGTAGTGTATTGTATTAAGGTCTGACGAAGGCGCTAAGCGCCGAAAGCTCACTGAACAAGAATAAATACTAACAACGAAGCGCTCACTGTTACTGATCAAGATATAACACCAAATGAGGCTTCACGACAGCACCATACTGCAACACCTAATGACTGCGTGGAATCAGTATGGTTCATGTGAGCTTGAAAAACTAACAAATTTTCTTCATTTCAGTTGCATAGATAATAAACCTGGTTGAAGCTGTATCACAACAGCAAGCTGTGTGAAAGAGGAAAACAAAGTTCAAAAAAAAATGCAAGGCTGCCGCCGTTAGCTCAGAGATAGTGTACCACGGCTATCAACTCGGAAAAAAAGAGTACCACGGCTATCAACATCACAATGAGTCACAATGCTCTCAATTAATGACTATGTTGGAGAGGGATGCATTGGATCACACCTTTACAACACTACCGAACTCCTCACATGACCTCCCTGAAGAGAAGTTTACGAAAACCTAGAGGACGGAGAACGCTTCTACCCATCCATATTCTCACTTCACGTTATCGCAAGAACCACGCTCTATCCACTGCAATTACAGTTCCCAGAAATGGAGAGTTTTTCGGGCAAAAAATTGAGTTAGTAAAGATGTCATAGCGGGTGAGACGCTGGTCATCAGCCAAATCATGGGGTTTCACTTTTGCACCTTTTCCATCCTGTTGATTGAAGTCAATTGTTTTGAAACTGTTCTATAGTAAGCATCCATCCCTGCTCACAACGTCCGCATGGTAGTGTCCTGTTAAGACGGGATAGATGCTGAAGAAAAAGAAGAAGTGAAGATTCTGTCTGTGAACTGCCTTTAATGGTGGCGATTGCATGAGCATCATTAGATATTTCCTGACCTAACTTGTGTAGGGGGTTCATAAGGTTGCTACTCAGGTACCTTCTTCATATGGATTAAGACGTTGGTTAAAAGCTTTGTGCAACTGAATAACCCAGCCCCTCTCACCCTCTGGCTTCGCTTTCATTGCTTTTGGATCTGCCGAGAGCATTCTACCCATCATAAACCTCGTACATAGTTTGGAAGGCTCTGTGTTATTGGCGAAGTTTGAATATCGTTTGAATATCAATAGTGCCTGACGGGTCCAACTCTGTGATAAGAACGCGGCAGCCCAGAGAAAAAGGAAAACTGAGGAATCTAGCCCAACAACTTGGGAATGGCGTGCCAGTTCGGTAGATTTCACTGACTCAATTCGGTAGATTGCTCCGCCGCAAACGGCCACGATATATCCGAAATTGGATACTTTGCTATACAACCTTTGGAGAATACGCTTTCCGTGTATGAGCGGATAGTCTTGGAACATCTTCCCTTTTCAGTCCTCCAAATATGGTTTAATACAATCTGCTCAGATAGCTAGCTGTTCCCTCATTTAACTTGCGAAAATCGATGACTGGAGATTTCTATATAATTGCTTCATAATTGGGCATTTAATCCGGTAGATTTTCATAGAAGGCTACCTGTTTCGGAGTATCCGATGTGGGCCTAATTTCGCTTTCATCACATGATCAGCTTTGAACCTCTCTTCTAGTTGAGAGTGGGGCCTTTTGAAGGGTAATCAATCCATTAACGCCGCACACCAATCCACTGGATATGCTTAGGACCAGATAAGGCATCTATCTAGCTATCGATTCACGTGAAATTCGAAAATTCGATTTCGAGTAAGTCCACAGTTTGGATGTTTGAAAAAGAGAGAGCAATATAGTCCTTCAGTAATGACAAGAAGGCATTTCGGTCTCTCTCTTTTGAAAATTCGAATTCTTCGGATCTAGCTCCGCAGAAAAATTAAATGAATTGAAGGAGGAACGAATGAGTTGTAGTGTGCGACTATGCAAATTTGGTTTCGATTTCCGCCTGAGGTTAGTGTTCCAAAGCTTATTCTTCCTTATGAAATCCTGGCATTTCCAATCGCATTCGCCCCTCTAGCGAAGAAGAGCGACTGAAGAGACGCTTTTGATTTTCCCCATTTAATCAGAGGCTTCTAATATTTTCCAAACAGATGCAGTTGGCTGACAAGCGAAGGATACTAGGAGGGTCCGGCAATTCCTAACAAGATGTATATTGTCAGATGCAGTTTTTCATGCTGTTCAAGTATCCGTTGTCCGTATCTGCTGCGGTGCCCTCGATGAAGAGTTACAGCTGTTTTTCAAGAGAATTCTCGAGGCCGGCACTTGTCAAAAATGTGCAGGCCGTCTGGCTCAGGTGAGCCGTGGCGCCATGGTAAGCGTCTCGTTCTATAGGCGGATGCCCATGGTTTGTTCCCACGTTCACGAGACATTTTCGCATTTTCTCGTTCTATGTTTTTTTTTTCGATCAATTCTATCTTGAAAAATTCTAGTACTGCCACATTATCTTCTCACTTGTAATTTGGGATTTTAAGCGTTGAAGAACATTTAAAATGCCTCTTATGGCTTTCCTACGTAAAAGAATGAATTTCAACATTTCACGCACTCATGAGGTAAGATGACACGAAGTGGTTGAACGAAGCACTTTTTAAAGAGTAAACAACGAATAAAGAAGAGCTTATTCCTTTTCCTTGCATCACCCAACCAAATCTAGTATGAAACAAAACTGAACTTGCAGATGTCAACGTAGACGACTGCGTTTACGTGATCAAATCACGAAAATGCAAAAAAAGTTAAAAAAATCATGAATGATTAAATCAGAGATCAGCCAACTTTCGTACTCCTGGTGATTATGTTCAGCCACAAAGTTGTCTTATCGTAGTTGGTGAAGAAGTCCGATTTACACGACATTATCGCTTACAATATTCAGAAAAATGATTGGCAACACATTGTCAGATGTTTGCATAAATTTCTGGATTTTTCTTTCCAGCAGAAGAACCCATGCGCGGATGCTTCTTCCAGTACTGTGAAAATTGAGTGACAAAAAGATCGCACAAGTTGCTTTCAAAACTTCAAAACTCCTGATTGTGGGCGAAGAAGATGACGTGGCAGTTTTCAAAATGTTTTTTCAAAGAAATTGAACATTGAATGAGAAAATGCAAAACCGTCACCCGCACGGGGATGCGAACCCCTGACCATCCACCTGAAGAGCGAGACACTTACCACTGCACCACGGACCACATGTTTCCACCACCTATGCACCTCTTCCTCATACGAAAATTGGGATTTTCTCACCATTGTATGACTTTTTGCCTCTCTTTCACCTACAGTATACTTTCCCTCCCATCTAGAATCTCTTCAGTTAGTATTTTTAGTAATGCAGACAATAAGCGTCGTGCTCCAAACCATAAAAGGAAAAAAATCGCTTCAACTCTATATAGGGAACTCCGCAGCAGATATGCGGCACAGATTTGAAATCAGCGTCAGAAACTGCCTATGCCCGTGCGCATGCCATCACGAATGGCTGGGCCCCGCTAGTATCCTTCCCTAGCGAGCAAAACTTTAGTACCGTTATCACCAAGCAATGCAGAGAGCTTTCTCCCACCCGTCGTGTTCCATCCGTTTGTTTTCCGTTTACCCTTCTACAACTCGATCAACGTTATCATAGGCGGAAAGAGGGGAACCTGTCTCTGAGTGCGTAGAAAGATAACCCTATTCTATTTTTGAAACAAGCCGGTCCTAACACCTCTCATTTGGTTCTCTATACTTTTACCAGCATCGAGAGAGAAAGCATAATCATCATTATATTTTTTCCTCTGAAATGAAATACTAGTGATTTCAAGTGTTGCCTTACGAACGATTGCGAAAATCATGTCGATACAAAGGTTATGAACTGTGTTTGTAATATTTCCAGGGACGAGGTCATACCTGTCGGCATCATATTTCAAGAACCTTCAAAATTGCTAGATATCTCACCATGACGTGGTTACTTTGCTAGAATAATGGAATCATGGCGTGGTTACTTTGCTGGATTTCGGATGTCAAAATCAGCTGTGCGCCAAAATTGTCTAGTTTTGCTGCAAATCTTTCAATATTGAGAAAATTGCGTCCAAGTTTCATTTCCGGGACCGGAAGTAGGGAGCGTAGTACATTCGGTGGCAGCCAAAAGCAACACTTAAAAGTTTGCGCTAGAAATGTTTCTGCTGCGTCACAAGTTTCATGGCATGTGATAAGAAATGATGTAATTCCATCCAACATCATCAGCCAAGGCTAGCGAAAAGCATGACATCCAGTGACTTGAGGTCACGTATAATGTTGCCAACTGCAATAATAGTACCTTGTCATTGCAAGTGCCATGGAATCAGGAAAGTTGCCGGAAAATTTTTTGAGAACAGACCAAGGTGGTTCCGAGTCAGTCAGTATCCCGCAGTCAGTGCTACTGTTGCCATTAAATGAGAGCATTGAGACTCATTGTGATTCCGAGTTGATGTTGATAGCCGTGGTACCCTATTTTTCCGAGTTGATAGCCGTGGTGCACTATCTCTGAGCTAACGGCGGCACCGTTGTGTTTTATTGAACTTTATTTTCCTCTTTCGCCCCGCTTGCTGATGTGAGACAGCTTCAACCTGGTTTATTATCTATGCAACTGAAATGAAGAAAATTTGATGGTTTTTCAAGCTCACATGGACCATACTGATTCCACGCAGTCATTAGGATTCAAACAATGTTGGCTATGGGTTGCATGATGAGTGTACAGATACTTACGTCTCTTATCAGTGGCGGACGCAAAAACTGGGCGGCGGGGGG
>KN726959.1:16905-29667 GCA_000816745.1 Ancylostoma duodenale
AACTCTAATACTGCTTCCATCTGTGAGTGTAGAGGTGAATTTCTCCTCTTCCATTTACAAGTTGAGTGAGAAACTACATTTTTGAATTGGCAAATTCCAATTAAAGGAAATATAAGTCGAGCATATGGAAGAACTACAAGCACTCTGACTACAAATCTATGAACAAACTGCTACGATAGGAAACATTTTGAACGATGAGGATAGTCATTATTCTCGAGAGTATAGGTTCAGTACGCGATGGGTATGTAAGTTAAGTCAGATGCTTCAGATTTTCCGAAACAATTCTCGGAGATTTATTATATTTGCGTAATCTCGCCAGTATTAGGTGCTGGTACGAGGGAATTTTCAAATAAAAAAAGTAAGCCTAATAAAAAAATAGGATCCTAACTTTTGCATTGGCTGCATGAATTAGAAAAGCTAACTGACTTAGGATAGGAACTGTTACTGAATAAAAAGTGGTCAGCGTTGACGCGCGCAATAATAACCATAAGGAAATGTACAATGTCATGAGTACTCTTTAAGTTAGCATTAGGGTTAATAGGGTGCGTGCACATATCTCTGACGCAGAAGCTGGCCCATCGATGGTGTCAACAAGGAGCGGATGCGCCTCCATTTGATGGATAGAGGAGGAAGCTGATGGCTCGCATCTGTGCACTTGAAATGGGAAAACGAGCACTTTTTATCATTTCGTAACCGTGGTACCAGCTATACGTAAAGCATTTATGAACGTATTTTCTACTCGACAATACACAAATATAGATATTAACGTACAAAAGAGTGTTCCTTAGCAAGGATTTTTCGAATATCTTCTTAAGTCCTGACACAATCATTGTCGCATCAACGTTTCCATCTCGTAGTTCTAGAAACGTGACAGTACGTATTCTCCTAGTGGACGTTCCTAAATTCTTAACTGCGCATGAGCCTATAATAAACTCTTAAGTAGTGCAGTAGGAGATTGTAGATCCAAGGATTGAATACTGATCCGTCATGTGCAAGATGGAAGCCTTGTTCCGTAACATCCTCCTTCTAGAGTTGCAGAGTGTAGTATCTCGTAACTACGTTGAAAAATTGGTCATATAATATGTCAGACTAGGCTCATCATCCAGTCTTGTACCAGAAATTTTAAGAGAGGTTCCTTTTACCACGAAATCAACACTTAACCATGGATTTGAAATGGAATCTCAAGCAAAACATGGTCGAGCAGCAATATCTAAGCGAAAAGCGATAAGCAGTTGAGAGGCTTCAACCAAGCTAACAATTGTTGCGCCTTGTTTTTCATAGCATTCGTTATCTTAAGTTCAAGAAGAGAGCTCCGCCTGAATCCCGAGCAGTAAACAGGTTTCTCTCTTTTTTCAAGGAGAAAACTTAGTTATTGATTTTAATTTGTTCTGCAGTTCCTGAGAATAATATAGTGGTGTCCCGGAGGTTATGAGAATTTTAATAAATAAATGTGCTAGTTTGAAAGATTCTGCTTTGAAACAAAAGGATTAACGACTACGAAGCTTCTATGTAGCTCATCAATAGAAGTCGAAATTCGCAACACTTACAGAGACAAGTGAGAATTATAACCTTTTGAGTTTTGGAATTTCCAAAGGCTCACTTTCCATTAGCAGTATGTTTTTCTGCAGTTAATTAGCTGTCATACAGAAGTACCCAGTACACTAAAAAACAATGGCGAAGGTCAATAATTATTTATTAAAATTGTGCATGTGATCTATTCAAAAAAATTTACATATGGCTTGTGTGACTCTATGCCCATACTATGTAGAAATTTCAAGAAAATCGATACTACAACGAAATTATTGATTTGAGATTGAAATCGATGACTTGTAAAATACAATGCTTGATGAGCTATGCAATACGACAACACGAGAAACTCGTGTGGTTTTCGAAAAAAAATTAAAGGAAAATCAATGAAAAACAAATGTTTTGCTGTAGATGGCACATGAATCAGGCAACTGAGGCTGGACATTCAAAATATACTCGCGACTGTCGATAAGTCGACCAAACCTAGGACAAGACTAGTTTCATACGGATTCTGAGAAGCACGTGACGTTGCTGAATGATATTGATTTTTGAAATCGACGACAGCGTTCGCATTTCTTTGAGTGTGGTGTTTTGTTAGTAGGTGGATGAGATTAAATGCAAGACATGTAGGGAGAAAGCAAGTAGAGGATGGAAAAGAAGGAAACGTGGGTGATGAGGGACACTTTAGACTCGTTGGTGTTCGAGTTGTTGTTGAGCGGCCGCTAGCTGTGCTGATTGAAGTGGATACGTCCCGGGAACGATGCCATACCCTGCTGCTGCTGCATATCCGTACGGATCCAAGCCGGCCGCTTGTGCTGCTTGAACTAAAAATGAGAAGCATTATCCTGAAGATCATTATATGGATCTGATTAGCGATATTGTTTTAGTGCGCCATTTATCGTAGTGTACTGTAACCCCATTGAAAGCGAGACTAGAAGACTCTCCATGAAATCGTGGATAGCAATGACTAAGCCATGAGACGTTAACATCCTAACGAGACTGTAGACACCAGACAGCCGGTCGTGGTGGTAAAAGTGAAGGTTACTACTATGTCAGCTGTACTCTTCTAAGCCACGTTCATGTAAAATTGAAGTTCCGAGGTATGAGAGGAATAGATTTGCTCGGAACAGGAAAGCACTAAACATATTCGTAGATAGGACAGTTTTTATAAATATTAAAGAAGAACGGCCAGCTTCAGAGGAATAAACATGCTTCCTATGGTTAATCCCTGTTGTTCACATGTTAATTCTCAGACTGGAGAAAAACATCACAGTTTTCTGAGTGGTCTAGGTGTGTATCATCGTGAGGGGAAATGGGCGTTACCAGGCCGCCTGGGATTGGCGCATTTAATCAGTGAGCCAATCACGGTAGCTTGGTCATGCCCCATTTTCACTCACGATGATACACACCCGTAGTTTAGTATATTTTGCTGTCAGCCATAAAATGTACCATTTTTGGAAAATAGAGGATTCCCAAGCTTGTCATGCAGAAAAGACTGTACTGATGAGCCAGAATACTCGCCTTGAAATCGTGATCCTGCTTGCGGAATAGCATACGCGGCTCCTGCTCCTTGTCCGTTAGCCACCGCCGCAGCCAGAGCTGTGTAGTCAACGGCTCCCTGACTTTGAGCGGCAGCAGCACCGAGGAGTGGATTCACAAGGCCCGCGGACGGATAATAGAGCTGCGGTAGTCTGGAATTGAAACAGTAAGCATTCGACAGATCACCGATACGCACGCAGCTCACCCCAAACGCACATGCGTGCCGGCACGAATCGCTGTTAGTTGCGAAAAGAATTAGATGAATGTGGGTGGCCAAAAAGAGGAAAGTGAATGGATGATGATGATGTATGGTTGCTTGTTGCGTGCCAACCTCACAAAGCTAGCTAGTTACGTCGGTTGATGATGATGAATTTCGAGAGATGGATTTTCGACAACCTCACCACGATCACCTAGCTAGACAGGCTAGGTGGACGGGCTAGGAATCGTGTCAAAGCCCGCCACCCTCACACACAGCATGGAATCAATCTGCACACGCACGCCTAACCTTACATTTTGTGTGTACGTTTGTTTGTTTCACTATTCCGTCTCAACCACAGGGCATACAGCTAAAATGGATATGGATTCGTCGAACACAGCAGCAGTAATCGCTCGTTGCCCTGTCACCACACCGCTGGTAGCAGTAACTCAAGTTACTACGAACACAGAAATTAGTGACACTCACCCAATGCGCGTCGGGAACAGAGCTTGTAACTGCGTCTGCAGTGGCAACTGAACCTGGTTCGCCAACGCTGAAAAACGCTCGTGGAGGTAATGTTCTGTAAAAAGTTATGGTCCACAAAGTCAATTTTTTGCACACAAAAGAAAAATATCTTCGATTTATGAGTAAAAGCTCTAAAAAATTAATCACTGAATTAACTAAAGTTGGCAATGATTGTGCGATGCCGTATCAAGTATCCAAAACACAACTTTTGTATTGAAATTCTCATTTCAGATGCAGTGATCATCCAACAATAGACATTTCAAAGAGAATTTAAAAAAAAGGCTGGATTTGCATGGTTTCTGGAGAGGTCTCGCTCTGTGATGTGAACTAGTGAGGCCAGTTATAAAGGCTTAGAGCATCTAACTGGGTTGGGTTTGCACATGTTCGTGATTCTTCAGGATTTCTGCTTGAATAAAGCACAAAAGGACCTGGATACTTCATAGTGAGAAAGACTCGAAAAAAAAAGAAGTTAGAAAATTGCAAAAAGGTGAAAATGCAGACAAAGAAACACCAAACCACACTAGCACAGCAGCGTTGAAACTTCTTTAATTATGCATTTGTTTATTATGTCATTATTATTATTTTTATGTTATTACTAATTGTCAATTCTCAGGATGTACATGTTGTCAGTGCCAAACTAAAGGAATGAATTTTCAACTCTCAACACTTCCACTTTTCGGTCTCCCCGGGGAACATCTTAGCCATGAGCGAAAAAAAAATAGAGGACGGGTTTGGGAGCTTTCTCTAGATGCAAATGCACTCATACGGCCCCATAGTAGGCGCTTATTACTCCTTTATAGTACGCAAAGGGATAAAGTATACTGTTTTGCATTACCAGTAGTGAAAATATTTGCCTTCGTTCTCGATTACTGTGCTCTCAACCCCACATTTTTTCAAAATGGGCTCAAGCGCTGTCACTGTGGAATGTTCTTCCCTTGACCAACACACAAATTCTAACACATCTACCGTACTTGTGTTTCTTTTGTGAAAATTTCGAGAATAATTGTTCCAGAACGTTGAACGAGTAATAGGAGCTACTTACCAGCCAGCTGCACATTTGTACGTGGTTTTGCTCCGAGGTACGCTAGATTTACGTTTGCTTTCCGGCCATCGATGATTGGATTTGGATCTTTACAAGCTCGCTCTGCTGCTGCGCGATCCTTCATTGTGACCTGAATAACATCAGAACTGAAAGCTAAATTTGTTTTCTACATTTATTTTTACACCTCAAAAATACTAATTTCAGAAAAAATTTAAAAGATATATTTCTAAAGATAGTGGCTGTGGGAAAAATATGAAAGATGTCTCAAGATTGTGGCTCTTCTTATCAGTGATAAATGTAATCAAAAGCAAGATTCCAAGATTCAAATATCAGCAGGTACTCGGAATTTTGTGAAGATCCGCGCAAGTATAATAATTAAGCTCTTCAACACGTCCGTAAATCATAATTTTTTTACCGTCCACAGAAAATTAATCAAACCTATGTGAAAATTATTTCTGAACTGCTCAACATTACATATTTAGAAACCACAATAATTATTCCAAAAGCATTATCCAAAATGTGAATAAGTACAACATGATAAATATTGCGGAATTCAGAGTAGATACCGAGTGTTAGCAACGAGATCGTCACAATGTGCGATCACTATTACTAGGAAATAAGGCCACGATTCCGTGAACCCACATGGAGTTTTCTACCACACGAGTAAGGCTGAAAGACTGGATAAAAATCACTATGAACTGATGGCATTCTACTTTTTTATGAGATGTCATCGATACTTCAGGAAAGGATAAGTTTCATGGAAAAAAATCAGTTTGAAAGAAAAGTTTCTATCTACAGCCTTTCATTTGTTTTTGTTTGTTCTTTTTTTTTTTTTTTTTTTTTTTGAAATACAAGCAAGAGCTGGTCTAGTTACACTGATAGTAAGCATGAACGAACTTTACTTTCAAGGGGGAGCCCAACGTTTTTGGCACTACTACTTCATATATTGTGAGCAAATACGGGTATACTCACAAATCCATATCCTCTGCTTTTTTGCGTCTGGCGATCCGTAATAACCACAGCCTCTTCAATATCTCCGAATTGTTCAAAGTACTCATGAAGTGTCTTGTCGCTTGTGTGATATGGTAGACCACCAACGAATATTTTCGTAAACATCGTGTCACGACTTCCTGAATGGTGATTCGATGTGACGACACGAACGAGCACGGAATCAATTCAGTATTAGAGAACAAAGTCAGTCACACTCCACCACACTGTCACGGGTTCATGGCACTAGCTCACGTGACTCGAACCGAGTCTGAACCGGGTCCCCGGCGCTCCGTTCTCTCTCCCCCCGCACTCACACCCCGTACAAACATGCATTCGCACACCGCAAAACCAGGCCTACCTATGACCGAATCTGTTCCGGCAGAGGCGAGTGCAGCAGCCGCGGCCTGTACCAGCGGATCACTCAACTGTCCGTACACTGACGAGGGAAGCATAGCTGGAATGGTCAAATCCGAGGAGTGATTACGAAAAAGTACTGCACAATACGCCACTGCCACTCTACAACCGGATCCCACAGATCACGGACAAGTGTCTGTCTCTCAAATCCTTGAGATGTTTAGTGGTGCGGTTGTTTGCTAATTAAATGTATGTGGGTTGGTTTTTCCAGACCATGTAAAAGTAATCGTGGAAATATGAAGTGGCAAATTTTTGTTTGTTTGCCCAATGACTTGAGAGGCTTGAGACAGGACCAGTCGTCAAAAGGCCACTGTAGTTCTATGAATATAGCAGTCAGGTCAACGTTCTTATGAAAATCTTCTACAAAACCAGCAAAATCCAGGAAGGCTGGACCTTGACAAGTTAGTCCCCATATCGTGTGGCTCCATGGTATCGAAGTATTATGGAAACTTCCGAAAGAATTTGAACATGTCCATTTTTCTCCTGCGAAACGAACACTTCACTTAATCCCTAGCCTCAACATCGGAAACGGGAATTCTCTATGTAGGCCATATTTGCTTAAAAACCTTCTTGATGAAACTTGACATAGATGAGCTAAGAATTGGTTTCCGAGGAAATATGCTGTCCCAAATGCAGCCAAAAAAGGGCTCATTAGAAATCCAGAGACCAAAACCATGGCCCATAGATAGACCTTTGAGTATCGGATCATTCAAGTATCAGTTTTAGATTACTACTACATAAAAAGACATGTTTCTATTCGATTTGCATTTAAACACAATCTGCTTAAAGACTAATCAGATCAGCTCAGTTTTCCTCGCAGAAGTTGGTCTTGACAGAAAGAATGAACCAGAAACATAGGGAAAAAGTGAAAACCGGTTTTTTACGCTGCTAACAGGAGCTCAGCTGGTTCTTTATTTGGAAGAATAACTTGTTCTGAGAATGAGCCTCAGTACACGGAATGAAGAGGTAGTTCTACCACTAGACTAGGTCATTGTTAGAGTATAGACACCCCTCTTGTCATTTTCGTGGAATTATTTCCCATTTTTTTGCGAGTAGAAATTGAATCTCCATGAAAATGGGTCTTTGTGAGACCTTCGCATGAACTTGACCCTCTACTGGTGAGAGCTTTTTACGGAATGTCGCTCGACAATTATTTGTGTGCAATTACGTACTTCGAAATTCACTCACCTATTTGAACGATACAAACACTGCACACTGCACACTGCACACAAATGTCCCTGTGGGAAATTAATAGAACCTGGAATATAATAGACTACAATGGAGGTACTCGAACGGGCAAAAACTATGCGACAATGGTACGAAATAGGAACGATGACGTCACATTGGAGGCGAAGAGGAACACAATGATGATTTAGTACAACTTAAGCGAGGCACATTACGTCCAAAGCTATGAATCTGGAACCGATCGCACCTCGGGGCACTGGAGGTGTTCAGAGCACTTCGGCGATTGAGGGAGAGTGGGAGGTTTTGAGAGTCAACACCGCTGACAGCCGCTCGGGCAACTGTCGCTCGCTGTGCTCAGCGAAAGCCTCGGCGATGCGATGCGAAAAGCCCTGGTGATCGCCTTGTGTCATTCCATTCAAATAAGCAAATACCACCAGAAAGTGTCAGCATCGACGTGATCGGTCGAGAAACCAAAAAATTCCAGAAAATGCACGGAAAAACTAGTGGTGCCGAACTTCATGGGGATATTTATATCAGCTGCGCACTAGAATCCACAAGATTCTGTAGAATTTCGTAAAAAGGGCACGACTGACTCGTGTAGTTCTTGTGTTGAATATCAAGTACTTTACACTAGCAATGCGTAGGTAGGGCAGCACCGATATCAGAGGACTCGACAAGAGTACGCTACGTCCAGAATGAGCTAGTCAGTTGTTACGTTAAACCGGAAGAGATACCTATCCAGAATTTTTATCTTCTTGGAAGAAACAAATAGGTGAATTTTTACGCCCAATGTTGCATGAAAGGACCTCGGCTGTCACATCTGGTACCCTTAGGTAGAGTAATGATTTGGAACTCAGAGTTTCCCTGTGACATTGCCATTTTCCAGGAAACATTGCCATTTTCCAGGAAACGTTTGTGAGATCTCCTGTGAAGACGGGGAAAATTCACTTGTTAGAAGAAAAGGAGGTGAAATGGAGCTATAGAATACAAAATATGACAAATGGAGCGCTAGGACAGATTTTTCAGGATTACATTTTAGTAATAATGTACGAGATATGATCGTGAACAGATCATTGACTGCACAAGAAATCAAGAATATGGATCTCCTATGTGGATCCTCGTGAAAAGGATATGATTGTTTATTTTAAACGAAATTGACAACTATTATTTATTCAAAGGAAGTAAAGCTGTGAAATTTATATGACATTCCAGGAATCAGGCTCTTAACACGATCGCGCTGGATAGGAAGACGTATCATGTCACAGGATAAGAAGATTTGGAAAAAGGGAGTGGAAGTTGCCATCGATTAATCTAACTAAGATGAATTGATGATTTACACAGTTGTGTAAGCACCAAGATTTCTGCACTGCTTGCAGCTCATAGCAAGAAAATTCGTGCTGAACATGTTCTACCTGCACCAGGTCCTTGATCACCATCAGTGCAGTGGTTTAACGCAGTTGATATACATAGTATAGGGGGTTTGGAAAGGGGCGGCACTGGACGGAGGCCTCCCGCTTTGTTCGAACACAAGTGTCGCCGTGAGGACACTCTTTAGACATACATACACACAGAGCATATAGAAGTCCTTGAAAGTCCCATCTTCTGCTTATCCACCACTTCCTGAGGATTCCTCGGGGTATCCTCGAAGGCCATTGTTTATCAAAGCCCTTCCAGAACTACAACAACACCGTAACAATACTGCTTAAAAGGCGATATAAGAGACCTATTTGCGACTGAGCGACACGGTAACGGGCAGGAGCGCTGTAGGGGTAAAGGGGAATAGGCCAAAGATAGGGATGGAAGTGGTAGACAACGGACTGGTCAAGCTTCTTAGGTATGAAGAGACCACCTCACTAACTAAAACCAGAACTCTGTGTTCCGAGAACAGGTGATTTGGCAGCTTTAGGATTTCTTCCACGATCATAGAATAGCTAAATCTCCAACAGCACACATATTGTCTGATTTTTCAATTAATGGAATAATTAATAATTTGTCCGCTCTCCAAGCAAAAGTAGCACATATGTTCATGTATTCCAGTACTTAGAAAAAAGCTCGGAGGCTCGACAGGTGTCACATGTGCACAGCTCAGATGACTACTTTGATTCCTTGCGCAATTTAATCATCCAGGACTGATTATGATTAGTAAAAAGCTCAAGAAAACAGAGATAAAGGATGCTGTCTTACACAGCAAACCGTGCCGCGAGAACCCGATGTTGTGACGTAACTCAGCTCTCGATCCAGTAGCTAGCATATCTTCGCTACACAGCTGGTTATGTCTGATCGGCGGCTGCTGTTTACTCAGCGCTATTTCGCGATATCCCAGCCCATCATCATCATCGATCCGGCACCGATCATCTGATTGAGTGCGATGCAAATAAGACGCATACGGCATGCAAGCATCATACAATTTCACCGCCTACGATACGCATGTAATCCCTGAAATCCCTACTCCTATAAATGACGAGATATCGCACTGGCAACTGCCGGGCAAATAAAGAATGCAAGACGTTTTCGAGTGCATGGGACTCTGCTCTCGTCCACGAACGCCCAGTAGTCAGCCGGCGTTGCCGGTTTGTTAAGGGAGTGGTGGAGCCAGCCGGCGCGGCCTGTCGACCGGTGCAGCCATCCTGGAAGGTCCGCCCCACCGACGTCCTAACACATGCAACGAGGAGAGCGGAAGGTGCAGGCAAAACTGGCCTGCGCCCCACTACGCAAACATTCACATAGCTTAGCAGTGTGTCTGTGCTGTGCTGTGTGTGTGGTTTTGATCGATGATAGCGAATCATTATCTGCCCCATAATAGGTTCCCTGATGCATGTGTGCATGTATGTACGTGTACGTGTGTGTGTCTATGCTTATGTGTGTGCTGACTCCAAAATGAGGACGACTACGGCATTCTTTCCCCCTCAGGCCAGTCATCGGTGCTGGCGATGATGATTACAATGCGTCGCTGAAGCGCGCGCGGCAGGAAACAAAGAACTTGATGGAGGAACCTCGAGACGGATGACGTGGGATATTCAGAGAGAACTGATTTCGCAGCCCATGGAATTCTTCAGTTGTGCTGTTCTTGAGGCTCGGTGGATTGCGTACGAAAATGAAATTCGAGATGCTCCGCTTAAGAAAAAGCTAGCGTTTGGTAGTGGTATCTTTCAGGATGATGATCAGTAACCTTTGCCAGTACTGGAATTTCGTGAGAAAATTTGCTCATCTCTTGTCTTTCTGTTTTTATTTTTGTTTTTTTTGTTTGCATATTTCGCAGTATGGAATACTAGCTATTGTTGGAGAACTTGCTTCCAGTTTCATCAAAGTAATCCGTAATCCAATTCCACCCTTGCTGGGGCTTCAAATCTGAAGCTCTTATTAACACGTAAGAAGAGAACATAGAATCAGTTTTCTTGGTATATCCTTTTGCATTTGTACGGGTTGCGTTTACAACCAATTCACATTCAAATCAACAGATACGGTCATAATATCAGAAATTCCATAAATGAAGACAACAACTCAGAAAATAAAATTAACAGTAAGTTCAAAACCCAAACCTAGAGCTGCGAAAGAAAGAAGCGTAGTGAGTTGAAGGGAGGAAGACAGTTGTAGAGTCTTGTAAAAAGAAACAGCCTTAGTTCAAGTGAAAAAAGAAAGGGAGTCAGTGTCAAAAGTTGTTTTAAAGGAAAGGTCTGGATTTCGAGAGTACTCGGTGTGCGAACAGAAAAGGGCAGCAATTGTGAGAAAGAGCAGAGTCAGAGAAATGAGAGGAAAGAAAATTGAGTGACGTTTTTCACTTTTTCCAAATACTAGTGATATTTGAGTACAGCTTGAAGCGAATGGTACAAAGCGTTAGGGACTTTTCGTTTACAAGTGAAATAGCGTACCCTGTTCTATTTTGACTATTTCAATTTGGATTTCTACCAGAACTTTGCCAACTGGAAACGAAAGGATTTAGATTAAAGACATATTATGGATATCAGGGATCTCTGGAACTATGCATCTTAACAGTGAGGTTATGTGAGGGACCTTTGACATCTGTATAATTTCTAGTGCATTGGCCATATAATGCATTGAATATATTCGATATTCCAGTACTCTATTTAGAATAACTCGAAAATTGGAGTGTCGAGGGAAGGGGGAGCCCTACTGCCTTTGAAGAGGAAAGAACGGTCACAGAGCTTTTGTTCCAGGGATATTTAATTTTTCAGACGGTGCTCCTAAATTATTTGATGAACTAAGTAAGCTAATTCGATTTTTATTCAAGCAATACTATAGTAATTTCCCTCTAGAAGAGAAAACATGAGATTCCGCGGGACCTTAACGAGGAAAGGGATGGTTTTCAGCTGAATAGTGATTACCAGGTAACCGCATGAAACCATAGCGCACTCTTCCTTCCCTCGTACGAATCCGTACGATTACAGTACCAGGAAGATGAAGCTAAGTAAGTGCGCATTGCGACAACAGCAAATGATTGTTAGGAGGTCGACGAGCGCAGTGACTGGTTGCTGGGGTGGGAAGAACTAGCTCTATCAACCAATTGTATGATACAGATGTTGCATGAGCAACATACAGACGATCGTGTTGCGTTGATTTCGTGGAAGCCGACGCCGGGACACTGGAGGAGACATGAGGCCGTCGCTCTCCCAGGCCGCACCCACCTACCAGCCAGTCAGCACCACCATCATCGTCCCCAGCCACCCCACTACCACCACCCCAACCCCCCTTCAACCATTCACTCATCGCCCCCACGCATTGTCGAGTAAATAGAAACGACACTGGCGAACGTCCAAAAACGCGGTGTGCGATGAGTGTAATAAGGAAATCATAAATAATGCGGTTTTATTGATCCCGTTGCGCAAAACCGCTGTTGAAAAGTTGTCGTACAAGGTCAGTATCCCACCGTTTGCTGCTTTAATAGAGTGTTAATTTAGTTATGACCCTATACATTACCTGATTTAGGAATTGAACTAAGCTAAAATCCAGGAGGACAGCTACTGAAAGGTTTTTTCTAATCCTATAGGCCACCATATAAATTTACACTCACAAGACCGCCAAACACTCAACAAATTTGCGCTGGGAACCATTTAAAATGGTTCAAAGAGCTCCATATGGCATCAGCACATATCAAATCGCAGCTTTTTTCCTCTTCGACAACATGAACGTGTTCACAGGAAGGAAAGCTCGTAGAAAGCCTTGGTGCCCTCGACACGCAATGCTGGAATATGGCCCGTGAGCACATCAAAAACCAAGGCGGATCTGGTAGCCACCCGCAGCCACAGGCGCAGCAGCGAAGCGGACGGACGGACACCAAGCGCCGAAATTTCGGACGTCCAGGCGGATATTTCTGAATGCGCGGATT
>KN726960.1:0-10483 GCA_000816745.1 Ancylostoma duodenale
CACACACACACATGAACTGCCAATTAATAAGAAGTAAGATAGGTCGTAACATCACGTTGGACAGACTCTCTACCCATTTAGGTCACGTTATGGATTAGCAGCTTTTCTTCGTGCACTTCCCTTGTTAGTGGCAAAGCGTGTGACAAGAGCTAAAAAGGCCTGAGCACAGGGCCATCAGGCTGGTAGTAGTTGTCAGGTCGATTCGATCAGAATCGTTGCCGTTCTTCATTTGCCATCGGCATCGCTAACCAGAATGATCGAGGAAAAGGGAGTTGGAGGGTGGGAGAGGAGGACACTTACATTTAGGCCGAGCATGTGCCTCAGACTCAGGCTTAAACCCGTTTTTTCTTCTTCATACGATCGAATTAGGGTCCTCCCGGTATAAATTATTGATGTTTACATGACGCGATGGTGAAAAATGCGAGTCTGGTATAACCGCTCTACACTTCTCTCGGTGTAAAATGTCACACGTCACAAACTAAAATATATACTCAGACAATCGTGGCGTCGAATAGCAGGTAGGACCCCCATCGCCCCGCCTACTCTTTGAGTTGGGGAAGCGGATATCGACATTCTGCTTGAGAAGAACGTGTTGCTCATGCCCCCGGACGTGCTGAAGTCCGCCGTGATTTCCCAGACGTGCTGCCGTCCATGTTGAATTGAGGAAAATTAACCCAATCAATGTACGGCGCACGTCAGCTGGATGTTCTGAGGAAGGTCTTCGGCGCAGCCCTAAGGGCTGGTGTTGCATTTGGGTGTGTAAGATACTCAAAACTCATGTCGCTCTCCCATAAGCACTATTTGCTCGCTGTTGCTTGCTCTTCCATATAACATTCAAAAATATTCCATGAGCATTCAAAAATATTCCTTCATTCAAAAATATTCCATGAGCAATATTTTTGTTGCGAATCCACGGCGGTGATACTGCCTGAACTGTCCCCCGAGAATAGGACATCAAACATGCAGCGATCTTCGTGCACATTCAAGCAGATTTCTCTTGATTTTCGGGAGCAATTCGCGTAAAATCTAGCAAATTTCGCTTATTTTCTGGGTAAAATGGGGAAGTATTTCTGCGAAAAATGAGCGAAACCTGGTAATCTGCTCAAATCTTGTCATTTGAACAGGTGTGGAGAAGCGGCACCCCTTCGCGGGATCGGGGAAAGCCGCGAGGGCACGTAGGGGTACGTCTGTCAAGGCACGTGGGGGGACATTTGCGATATGTGGGAGGTAGGTGCCTCGCGATTTGGGGTCCACCCCAGGTACAACTGAGAGTGGACCCATTTCCACCTGCAGTCAACCCCCACGATTGCCTGAGTAGTAGTTAGATAGATAGCTTCACGTGAATATCACTAACATAGACGTAGGCTTTGATCCCATCTGCGCTCCTATATCTCGAAAATGCTGATGTCTATGACGGTGCAAGTTTCATAGAAGTATTGGAAACATTGTTCAGGGACAAATTATTGTGGCTGCTGCCTTTAATGACAGTTTATCTCCTCGTTTCGTGGGTTGCGCATATCAGCAGACTTCAGACCTCCTCATTACGCTGATTCTAATGATGGACGTCAAAACTCATTAACGTGGCGAAAACCCCATTTTGAAGGTTCCGAAAGCACAGTTCACAGACCACTTGGGCGGAGCGGTGCGTGTGAGTGCTGGCTGCCCGCCACGACTGCAGCGTTGGCCAACAAGTCTTTACATGTCCGATCAATCAGATCAACTGTTTCACCCGTCCACTCGGCTGGACAAACTGTTCCAGACCCCGTCCCGAAAGACGCTTAAAAACGGGTTCACAGACCGTTTTGTAACATTTCATGAGTACTGCTGGATTCGATGCATTGAGGAGATTCAGAATCCGCTAGAACCTCAATCACGAAAACTAGGTGAAATACTGCCTTCAGAGACCTTTTTCCTGAGATTCTATTCCAACATTTGATTGCTTATGTAGTTTTCATTTGAGCTAGCGCTTTACCTAGTCATCGGTTTGAACCTTGCAATTCTGTGTCTCTTAGCCCTCACGCTAACGGTTCCCTTTACACGGAGCATTCTGAGAAATTGTCAAGGATTTTGAGCCACGCAGTCGTCATCTACAACGAATTCGTCTTGCTTGAAGAAATCAGGGGTGAGTGAGTGTACGTTGACAGACTTAATTGCGACATTACTAAACTCTTGTTATTGATTTTATTCCTGAAGTCATTTCCTGCTGAGGTTGTCTAGCACCCTTAGTTGCTGACCTATACCGGTTTTACGCAAGCCGCCACAACGGAAGAAAAAAGTGCTAACATCTTTGAGGAGCAGGCCTTCTTCAGAACTGACGTGGTCTTTGGCAGGGAGCAGTATTAGTAAATCCTGACCTGAGTGAGGTCGTTTAAAAGCCAAACTTGCAGCTCTACCCGCAATGCTGAAGGATGGTGAATGAAAGCATCGCAGTTTTTCAGACAGGTTATAGCATCTGAGAAGCTGAAGAATATTAAGTGCGCATACCTCGTTTCCTTGGTTTATATGGCTCCTGCGGTCGTAGAAACCCAGCAGAGCTCTCAGTATTTCCTATCCATAGTCCCGAGTACTTTGAGTCGTATAGTACTAAAAAGCCTAACAAAGTTACAACATCAAGTCCCTACGAATAAAGTGATCAAACTTCACCAATTGATATATATTACGATCGATATCCAAAGAATCCCTTACCAGTAGCCCACTTCATCTCGTCCTTGGTCGTAACTACGTGCAAAGAGTAGCCTTCCGGGCACGCAGCACGAGAAAACGGTTCACCATTCGGTGGCTTCACCACAAAGCAATGGTCAAAGATTTCCTCCTCATGATCATCGCAGGTGTACTCCTTTTCTGTAACGGACTGCGTATCATTAGTTTCATAGATGTTTTCGTTCTATTTTGAAGAATGATCCCAAATAAAGTGAGTGAGCCTTTTATGACACTCAGATAGACTCTGACTTCAGTACCCTGGTGGTGGCTAGAGACATAGTAAAGCACGGATGCAATATTTCCATTCACACCTATAACTGGTATGCACGGACAGAAGAGGAAATAGAGAGTGTACCAGTGAGATCTATGTGAATTTGAATGGAAAATTTCCTTTGTACGGAGAAGTAACAAATATAAATAACATTTTTTTTGGCTCAGCAGTAATTTAAGGTACAGTGTCTCAAGTTTATTATTCTCAGACAAAAATGTCAGGACATGCGGAGGACCATAGCCCTCATTTCTTAAGAAAGTTTATTGGTCATGCGGTGACCGCTTGCTTCAGGACATGCGGAGGACGTAGTCGAGGGGTGCGATCTAGGCCCGAAAAACCATCGGAACTTGCGAAGGACGTAGTCGGGGGTGCGACATACCCCCGAACACTGATAAAAGCCTCGGATGGGTGCGGAGGAACATAGCAGGTAATTCGAGAACCCCCCGAGGTCTGACATCACAGAGCAGTGAGTTCTGCCTATTTTTCCACTAATTGGTGCCCTGCACTCCGTCCTTCTTCTATAACAACATTTAATAGGTTCTTATTGTCATATTCACTTCAGAAAATTCCCCATAGGATAACGTCTATAAGGTTTCTTATTGTCACATTCACCCAAAAAAGCTGGCAATCATCGGTATAGCTTCTGCAAAAGATATCTATTTTGACAGCTGCTATGAAATATAGCGCTTATAGCCCTGCCTGTGCCTTAACAGTCTTACCCCACAGATCTTTTCTGAGATGTTTTGAAGTATTACAGCCTGTGTGAACTGCGAGAACGATGACATGCATGAAAGATCTCGAAATCATCGATAACCCCGTTTTTGTACAGTCTTCGTTTCCTGGGTTGCATGCACAAATTACGGGTCAGCACCGGACCCGACTCGAACTTCGGTTGTTGCGTGAACAGTTTCCTGGGCTCCTAGTCTACTGACCAGGCTATGGCTGATGCTTGATCGGATTACGGATATGAACTGTAATCTAGCCAGGAAATGGGTGTTGCCTGCTCAAATTACGGGACAAATTGCTTGGCCAGTTTACGGGTAACGCTAGGAAATTTCCGTTGTCGCATTTCATAATTTTCCGTCGTTCGAGGAGATCTAGAGTTGCAGCTCGTGTCAGGTGGATGTGTTCTTCGGACTTCTCCTATAACGTTGAAAATTACGCAGTTCTGCAATCGAAATTAATTTTCTCTACAATAACATATGGGTCAAAACATGCCGCAAGTACCGACCACGATGAGAGAACACTCCTACTTAGCCTGTTGTCCAGTTTTCAAGGCAAAGGCTGTAGCATAAGGTGGATAGCGCCCACAAAACTAGCGTGGCATTGTTCGTCTCTGCGATTTTCGAAGGTGAATTTCCATGGGTTTTGTTGGACATCACATTGTTTGAGGCCATGTTATGTAATTTTGGGTGGACGTTTGGGGTGAGGCCTGAACGGTTTTCGGGTGATGCCCGAACAGTTTTCTGGTGTTGAGTGGCCGAATCCCGGGTGTTCGTAGCTGCCTGTCAAAAGTCACACGACAAAGCACAACTTGCTTCTCATAAGCCATGACACATTTCCTCCAAAGGGAGACATCTTCACCTACTTTTCCTCCTCAAAAATAGAAGTTTCGGTGGGCCGGCCATTTACAGCCATTTCAATTTCTAATACTGATGAAATCATTCAAAATGACTAACATTGTCGTCATGGATCCATTTTCGTTTCCTTTTTCCCCCACCACGCTTTAAATGAGAAGTTGGTAAAATTCGGTCGGATTGTAATGCCATGGGTAGAAAATGTTTGCCATGCTCACACTCACCGTTTTGGAGAACCCTAGGAGGTCATCCATGAGCAAGAACATGAACGCTTGTTAAAAGGAAGTGCTTGATATTTTCGGGCAAAGCTGATGACGAATGCGTGGCCAACTTATTGAAAAATCTCAACGCTCATGCCACCCCAAAAGAAATTCAATAAAATCAAAGGACAATCAATATGCTTGAACTTTGGTACAACGTGCTCGCCATATTTGTCTTCAGCACGTTACAAAAGCGCACTTTTGGTCTGTACTCCCTGAATCGTGATCAAAAGTGGAAATCAGCAAAATTTAAAAATAGGTAATTTTGGACCAAACTGTTGCCAAATTTGTGTTCGGCAAATTAAACAACCCAACAGAGATGCCGTCAGCGGCCCCTGGCCGAAAATAATGAAGAATCAACGAGATAGGTATAGTGTGTATGATGCAATCGATAGCTTTCGATGGAAAATGCTGAATCCTCCATAGCCCTATAGAGGTTACGTCATCGACGTGTGGCCCTGATCGGTGTAGATAGGGCTCTGTAACGCTTCCTTCTCTTGAAAAGGCACCGTTATGAGAACATTAGTGGGTGCCTCGACTAGCCCCTCGGCTGTGCACACGGATGGAGCAGAGGTAAAGCAGCGGAGTGGGAAGCAATCGAAGAGCAATGGTAAGTGATCGGTGGGTTGGTTCAAAATCCTCCAGCGGTGGAGAGAGTGATAAGTTTTGTTCAAAAACCCCATTTCGGGACATGCGGAGGAGGGTACCGGGACTTGCGGAGGACTAAATCGGGACTTGCGGTCTGTAACAGACCGCGTCTGCTGACCAAGTCCTCCGGGTCCCCTGCAGTAGTCCTACGCATGTATGCGATACTTTGTTTGAGTTAAGGTGAATCATAACAAGTACAGTCCATCCGAAAAAAAGAGGGCCGGATGAGGAGTCGGTGGAAGATCTAGAGGTTGCGTGGCCGACTTGGCAGCATTCGCCGATCCGATCACTTACTACCGTTGTATTTGTTTGTTTTTCGAAACATTTGCGATCCTCTTCACTACCGAAGTCAAACACTTTAATTTTCTGTGGCTCTTTCAGTGAATCTGCGAAGACTGGAGCTGAAAGGAATGAGTTTCTCAGTCCCATTTGAGGGCCATATTTCAGCATGACAAGCTCTCTACCAGGAGAAAAACTCACCGCAAAAATTGAATACCTGTGAATAATAAAGAGTGCTGACATCATCCCTATTTGTTATTGTCTTTAGCCGAACAACGAATGCAACGAGAACGCGCTTTAAAAACCCAAAGAATGTCCAGACGAGCTGCTCACACTCTACAGCTATGTCTAGTTTTTCCTTCAGGTTTCATATAAAGTAATAGTATCTAAACTTACGGTAGACACATGTTGTGGGAGACCCTTCCTTAGAACTTGAGATAGGGTATGGTGAAACCTTGGTGCAGAATTCCACGGCAGCTTGCTTTTCACGTGTCTTCTTAGGATACTTCACTGTACATTTTGCCGAACCCTGAAAAAATAGTTCCAGACCAGTCAGATTCTATACATCTAAGCTCTATTTTATACACATATCAAAATAGATTGCTATATACAATAAAAAAAAGACATATTTCTCCATATATCGCTGTATAGATAACAGGTATTCTATCAGTCCTTAATTCTGAGGGTACCGCTTCGCAGCATGCCTCTCTGCTGCTGACAGGAGCAGACAACCAGAGCCATATGCAGAGCCCTTATGTCTCCAACCAAGAGAGCCGCGAGAGGTCCCGCCCCTTGCATACAGCCGTTCGGAGATCCCTATACATCTTCTCCACCAATCAATTTAAGAATAATGGAAATCACTTTAAGTGACCTAGACCTCAAAACGTCGGGGTGTAAAAATAATAGCAACCTGGAACTGTCAGACAAAAAACGCACTTCTGCTACCACACTTTGAATCTCTCCAAGCCCGTTCACCCCCTGTTTGCTATAAAAAACACAATTTGTTAATGTTCTAGACAGTAACTCTCAAGCATTTTTGGATGCTATTGATTCCAACGAAGTCATTTCCTCCTTCAGCACGTCATTCTCAATCTCGTTACGCCTACACACACCTAGTTGAAGACACCTTTTTCCACATAGCTCCCACCTCGATTAGCGAAAATGATGAGAAAAAGGTGGTTTAGCTAGGTTTGGGAAGGACAGCAATATTCAAAATGCGTGTTTACAAAGCTGTGCGTCATTGCTCACCCCTGGAATCTTTTCAAAAATGTACGGAAAGGGGAGGCTGGTCACACTTTTGAGTTCTGCCTCCCGTAACAAGGGAGATGCAAGAGGCCAGGCTCGCAGATCGCAATGAAACCTATCTGGCTTGAACCTTTGTTAGGTGTTACCTCATGTATTTCATTACTGCCCTCGACTCCAAGGGACAAAATAACAGGAATGCAAAACGAGTGCTCATGACGGGTTTCAAACCCTTGACGCCCTGCCTAACTGTCTCGTATCTTCCCCACTTGGCCAGCCAGTCGCTGACGAGTGCAGGAACGCATAGAGGCATAGAGTGATGTGGTGGGATTTCTATTTTTTGGAGTAGAGGGCAATAATGAAATACAATATGTAGTACCTACTCAAGCAGAGATTAAAGTCAGATAGGTTTCACCAGATGGGTTCCGATATGCGAGCCGAGCCTCATGCACCTCCCTTGTAAGAAAGCGCGTTTGTGCTGTAAACGAGCCGTGTGAGCAGGCGTTGACACCAGGAAAAGAATCACAATGGCGTCAGCGTCGACAGGTATACTAAGATGATCAAGTGCGAACTTTCAGTGTTCCCCTTTAGATCCTCGAACAACTGACTGTACATAGATGATTTACTTGGAATGTGGGAGCAGCTTGACAAAGTACATCAGCAGCTGTTTCCGTACTTTGGCGCTGCCACACCGTAGATGCTTAGGAACGCAAGTGGACAAGTATGACAAAGACCTTCATTTTCAGTACCTTCATTAAGCGATAATGAGTAGTCCTACCTCAAGTGCACCTTTCCCAAGCAGGGCGGGATGCATGCAGAATCGCACGAACGTACCTAAAGGAATGCTATTTCAGAAAGGTGCATTGATGTTTAGTTGCTACACAGTACCTGAGTCTGATACTGAGCTAGGCACTAACATAAAAAAGAGCATCCAAGTTGATCTGCAGCAAAATCTCGCCATTTAGTTGACGCTGAATTCTATCTATTTACCGGTTTTGAACGGTTTTTCACCGTTTCTTCAGATAACAAGCACATTATTGGAATCAGCACTTCGAGGAGAAGATTCCGTTGATATCTCGTTACCCCTGATGAGGGAGACAGTGCCTTCAACTGACAGGTGTTTTGGTCCACTCCTCCCCGCTTGGAAGACCTAAAGTTGTTTACACCACATTGAAAATGTATGATTCTTGATGATTATTAGTCTGTGTTTATCAAGTTTCATAAACAGCAACATGCGGGTGGATATATGACGCTGCCAACTAATTTGTCCTCGTAAAAATGCAAAGTAGAGAATGAATGGCAAAATCCGAACGCTTCGAGTTCTGCCACTACTTCACTTTCACTGTGCCATACCCCGAACGGTCCGGATTGTGGTCATTCATTCCCAACTTGCATTTTTACGCGGACAAATTAGTTGGCAGCGTCATATATGTTCAAAGAGAGCTGGAGGAGCCACATGGATGGGAAACGGCAAGGTTGAGAGGAACGTCAGCGGCACAGCTAGCAAAAGATACCAAGAACGGATTCACGGGTGCGTAACGGTGCCCAAGTAGTCCGTTGCGGGGGAAGTCATCACCAAAGGGGTCTGCGGTGGCGTGATAGGGGCGCCTGAGATGGTGTGTGGTGATGATGCTGGGGAACGAGCCCATCAATGTGCTCCGGCGTGTGAGGTACGTTGCCGCTTGGCGATATGGAAAACGTCGAACGACGGATCCACTGCTCTGTTGCGGGTGTACTGGGGAATATCCAGGCAAACGGGATTTAGTGACGGTGATGAAAGCGACAGCGTTCCAGCGTGAGAACTACACTGGGGAGATGGTTCACGAAAGGGAAAGCTGTTCACGATTGGGGAAAGCCGACTGTTGCGCAGCTTTGGAAAGGGCGCTTCGGAGTCGGAAAGTGGGAACGTACAAAAAAAACGGGTGTATCGAGTGTATCGATTAATGAAGAATTGCCGTAGTTAAAGAAGATGTCACATGAAAGCAATGCGGGCGAAGCGAGCACGAAAAGGAGTTTGGGAGTTCGGCCCTAGCCAGACGATCAGGCTGGTATGAATTATAAAACTACATCACAGTAAAAATGAATTACGCGTGGTGTTTATTGGTCTGTGTTTATCAAGTCATGGTAAGGACAACATGCGGATGAGTGTGGTTTAGAAAGAAGGGGTCAAGCCAGATAGACGTGAAACAGCAAGGAATTTGGGAGAATGACGGGAAACAGGGTGCTGCTATGAAAGAGATGCGCTGGCGTCCAGTGGTGTGAAGGATGCCATGGGACGGGTCCACGGATGCGAGAGTGAAGCGCCGGCGTCCAGCAATGGGGGAGATGCCACCAAATGGGTTCACAACTGCGTAGAGTGGTGGTCGAAGTCCACTCACGGGGAACATGTCATTCAAAAGCATGGCAAGCGAAGCGAGCATAAAAGAAGCTTGAGAAAGGCGTAAGCCGGACGATCAGGCTAGTTCCTTTTATTTCGATTCATTTGTGTAGGATCCTCACTATAATAGACTCCCTGCTCGAAATGTGATGGGAATATGGGTGGTCGTTCCGTTTTCTAAGTAGTATCCTCTTAGTTTGTCTCACAAGGCAAGTGCACGAGGTTAACCCCGGGGATCGAAACGAAACATCCAATTATAGAAGCACCAGCCTGATCGTCCGGCTAACGCCGGACTCTCAGGCTTCTTTTCGTGCTCGCTTCGCTCGCATATTTTCAGCTTCCACGGATAAGCTTAATGCAGGTGGATAAATAGACACTATCCACGGAGAAATAGTCTTTACCGCGGCTCATGGAACCATTGACCCATTATGGACAACTTTTCAACCATATGTGGTGACGCATTTCGATTCGCTATGGTGGACGTAAATAGTAAAAAGTGATCGAATCAGTGCAAACTGGAGTTGGACCTGAACATCGGTGCATCGTTATCATACCGCTGGACCCGTTCCCAGGCGTTTTCCCACTTTTTGACGGCCGGTCATCACACCGTTGGACCCATCTCCAGGCGTTTCCCCAATTTTGGAATTGTCTCCAGGCGTTTCCACAATTTTGGACGCTGGCTCACCCTTATCACACGGTGGGACCCGTCTCCGCGCTCCCCCTCCCCATTTTTAGACGTCTGCGCACCCTTATCATACTGTGGGACCCGTCTCCAGGTGTTTCCCCAATTTTGAGCGCTTGCGCACCCTTATCACACGATGGGACCCGTCTCCAGGCGTTTCCCCAATTTTGGACGCCGGCTCACCCTTATCACACGGTGGGACCCGTCTCCGGGCTTTCCCCCAATTTTAGACGCCTGCGCACCCTTATTACACGGTGGGACCCGTCTCCAGGCGTTTCCCCAATTTTGGACGCCGGCTCACCCTTATCACACGGTGGGACCCGTCTCCGGGCTTTCCCGCAATTTTAGTCGCCTGCGCACCCTTATCACACGGTGGGACCCGTCTCCAGGCTTTCCCCCAATTTTAGACTCCTGCGCACCCTTATCACACGGTGGGACCCGTCTCCA
>KN726960.1:20920-32787 GCA_000816745.1 Ancylostoma duodenale
TTTATAAAATTGCATAAAGTAGATGTACAAAGGGAAACGGTGAAGCGAAGAAAAGGCAAGGCAAGGAAATGAGATTAAGAGGGGGTTTTCGTGGAGGGGGGGGGGGAAGGGGGGACATCTACCACCACACTTATCTGAGGAAGGCATAAAATCAGCCTTTCGCGCTGCATGAGCCAGTGTATACTCAGCTACAGAAGGCCACTGCTGGACCACCTTGTGGGCGGTAGATGTCAATTATCACAGTATGAATCTGCTCTCGAACTTGCGCTTCTTTTTTCTCGTGAAATTTGCACATGGGATTATTTGAAATGCTGATTACGATTTTTGTTAGGTGGAGGAATTCGAAGAGTAGAAAGTAGTTGCTCGACTCTCGATGGTACCGAAATTTTCGCGCAGTCTCTAGTCGTTCTGGAAAGAAACACATCAGGTAGGAATATATGTGTCGCTGCACAATCCGCTGTACCAGCTCGGCGAACTTGCGAACTTCAGGACTTCAAACACTGCTACATCAGTCACGTTCTGATGAATTATGCTCAAGCACAAGAACCCAAAAGTGCGTAATTGTTGCTTCAGAAGTGCGTAATTGGAGCTCTAGAAGTGAATTTGTTGCGAGATTCCAATGCTTAGCTGGCGAGGAAGATAGCGAAGCCGAAAGCCCTGTAGAACAGTACGGATGCGCTGATAAATTGCCAGAGGACAGTTACTTGTTGAATTTTACGAGCGAATTCACATACGAGCATTTGCAACATTCTCCAAGTCAGGTAGCGGACGAAAATGTACTTGAAAACCGACTGGTGGCATCACGCGTAACTGCATCACCAACACCTTCGCTTGCTCACGTCTCCGATTCAATAGCGGGCGAACAGGATCAGCATATTTTAAGACAGGTCACTATCTTCTTCGCTGAACGGTTTGGTGGCCTAGTATGATAGTAACGCTGGAATGAGAACACGTCAGCGTCACTGTTTGGACAGCAATATCCATGAAGGCTTATCATTATTATTGATATAATTCTCAATTAACTATCCTAAAACGTTAACCTGTGCTCATATGAATTGCGCTGACGGCGACGACTTAAAAAAGATGAAATAAGGATTCACCCTTGTCTGGTGGGTCGAAAGGCTGTACAGTTTCGGCAAAGTTTTAGAGAGATTCGATGTGGAACAGAAGTTGGACGCCACTATTGCTTCGAACTGGTGTATGGAAAAGGAGACATGTGTAAATCGAAAACTGCAATCAGCAAATAGATGAAGCAATTCTATGTAGAGTTGTACATTTCCAGGATAGATGTAGCACGTATTCAGAACCTGTAGAGGATAATTATCCGCATTTCTCGGACGTGAAGCCGAAACAGCACTCAAGAATATGAGCTCGGGAAAGACAAAAGATTGTGACAGAATCACAACAGATATGGTGGAATGGGGTAGTTCAACCAGTGCCTTTATTCCGGTGAATTCCCTAAGAAGGTGGCTGATTCCAGAATGAAATGAATGAACCTCTCCATGAGAAATGTGATCGGTCAGAACTGAAGGCCTACCAGAAGAGTTCTCGGCTCGGTCTCACGCAAGCTTCTGACAATAATTTTTAATCGACGATTAGATAATATGAGATTCAATGGAAACAACAAACTCCTCTATTCAACATGCGCATGCACCTGTTACATGGAGTCGAGGCAAGGGTGTTGACAAAATCTGCCGAATACAAGCTTGCCTATGCTCTAGTGCATGGAGCGGTACATGGCTGGAACACGTCTTCCAAATAGAAGAACAAATACTTGGTTAAGCGGAGTCTCCAAATGTGGTGGCGAAATCTATCAAAAGGAAATGGGCTCTTCGTGGTAGCTTGCAATGCCAACTGATGTTAAATGGAAGGACTCATAGAATGGCACTCACCGTTGGAACGTCCACCTGGTCTTCGGAAAACGCGATGGTGCGTTAAAATCGCGTGTAATTGGGAGAGTATTGCAAGGGTGAAGACGAAGAAACAATGGATCGCTCTTGTGAGGTACCGCATATAGTAAAATATTGAAATAAATGTATGTAAATGGCCTGATATTTAAGCTTAGATTCAAAGACAGTAGATGTTTTAATCTTTGCTCTAAGGTTCGACAAATTTTGGGTTTCTGAGAGAGCTGGAACTCATTTTCAACTGTTAAATAGGGAAAACGCGAAAGAAATTTACGAAATCAAAGTCATCTTTCTAGCGCGTCTAATCGTGCTCCCCCTTGACATTTATGATCTACTTGGAAGTCAGACATGGTTGTGCAAGTGAACGACCTGGGTAACCTAGTGCATGTAAGTCAGCTGTGTTTTCAGTTGCGATTTGAACATCTTCATAAGTAAGTCACGACCATCTGCGTTCGTTCAACATTTATGCCAGTGTTAGTCACCAGTGGCACTTTGAATCAGATTTCAGTGGGTGTTACCTTTGAGCACTATCATCCAGCACAGACATAGCAAATCTTGAACTGGTAACAAAAATTTTCTGAAGGCAGTGTGTCACCTTATTATGAGCATCGAGATATTTACTGAATCTGGTCCTAACAAATCTGGAAAAGCTGGTTCCAATAATGTGCTTGAAATCTGAAAAGCGGTCAAAACCCCTGTATTGAAGGCCAAATTTGATACTGGAGTGGACGAGTTTCCTTGCGAGGAAGCTAGAAGAAGCGGAACTGAGGAATTAAGATTGCACATGAAAATGAACTTCTTAGCAATAGCTATTGTCTACTGAACAAGTATTGCTTAAAAAAAGCTAGTCCTGCTGCGGGATGAACCCCCTTGGCCATTGGCTGACAATTTCGAAATTTTCGGCCAAAGAAACCCGCAATTTATGTTTTCGACGTCTCCGCGGAACTTAGAGAACATCTTTGTGCTCACAAATGTTCGACTGACATTGGAATCTCGAACGCGGTCCCTGAGTTGACACGCTGCCTTTAAGCTTTTACGTTAGAGTATTCGTGTGTAAGTGCCATAATCGTTGTCTTTCTGTTCTATTTTTTATGTCGTTCTGTCATGAGTCGAGGATACAAAATAAGAAATAAATAATACATAAGTTGGTAAGTAAAGAAATCAGCATGATAATTTACTCACAGCCATCATGTTTCTAGCAATATTTATCGAGTAGCCATTGTAGTTATATCCTCCATACCATTCGCTGTTGTCTCTAATGAAATCACTGCAAAAGTTAGAAGAATAGCAATCGATTTCAATCGTTATTTGCAGAGTTCCAAAATCAGTGATGTCATGACAACGATTATCTCAAGTATTTGTGCATTTGTTTTGTTTTGCATTTGTGTGTGCAACATTGGAGTCAACAAATTCAGATGCTCTATGATGCTGCTGTCATGAAGCCTCATTTGGTAATGACTCGTATTCGGCAAAATGTGAGAGCTTCGCCAACCGTTTAATTGATAAGCTTCCGGCGCATAGCGCCTCCTTCAGATCTTAAGAGAATCCTTTACAATACATGGAACATCATCTAGAAGTGTAAGTCGTAGTTGTTTTCACCACCGAACTCACTCGCAATTGAGAAGTAATGATATGTGTAATATCAGGTACGCGAAAAAATTCCCGCCCTTTTTAAAGCAAAACTGAACCTTACTGGAAAAGAAACAGAGCAGATACATCACCTTTACTGGAAACGAAACAAAGCAGACTTTTTGGGAGGAGATGCAGGAGAAAGCCTAGTCCTTCGACTTGATCCATTCCTTCACCCATTTTCGACATCTTCGAAAGATTTTAAGCGCTGCTCGGAAAGCCCGTGGGCATCGACCGAAACAAAAGGTACACTGACATGACGCAGTCTGATAAATAAGCATGGGGTAGCCCATCCCAACGAAGTGCTTCAAGCGTTTCCTTGATGGCTTTTGTGACATGTGCCAAAAAGGCACTACTCCACATTGGGAACCCAAAATTTTGAAATGAATTTTTTCGCCGAAACTTTGTACAAGGGGGTTATTTGAGATGCTGAGCACGAATGTCCTATCTATTTTGTAACGTAACCCCGTTTTGTAGGTCTACAGTAGGGTTGATGTGACAAATAATGCTTATTTGGCTCAAATTTGACATGATCATGACGGTAAAACACAACGATGTTGATGCAAATCAAAACAAGTGTGTACTGAATATTATTGGCAAACCAACAAAACTAAACAGCGTTTACAAAGTATTTGCAAGGAGAACTAACTATTGTAACTACTTGCCACTAGAGGGCTGAAATTTTTTTACATACCTAATATATATGATATACCAAAATACCGGCCAAAATTATATAGCCTTTTCAACATTCCGTCATAACTTCTGCTAATGTACAGATTAGAAGTTGAAATTTTTATGATGGCTGTACACTCTCAAGCATGATCGAAAAATGTTTGAACCAGTCATTCCGTGGGCGACTTTTTTAGAAATTTTTTTATAGTTCTTATTTGGGTTTGTTTTAGGCTCTTAGTAGATGCGTTTATTTCCGGCAAGCTTTCGGCGATTGACGCCTTCGTCAGACCTTAAAAACAGGTAAAAATTACAATATCATCAATTGCTTTACAATACCGAGATAGCAAATCTACAGTGTGGCAAGACGACAATGGTGACTCTGACAACCGACACAGACATGCTAATCTATATAACATGATCTTATTGACAAGAAACGTTACTAATGACAAGGAAGGACCTCACCCACTTGTTGATGGTGACAGAATGAGAAGAGGAGAGTTGGGTCAGAAAGCGGAAGGATTGTCAAGGATTCAGATTACGTAATCAGACGTAGTATCTCCCTTAACTCATCTTTGGTGTTAATCTCTGGCCCATGAATTCTTAGTTCCCTGGCTTCCATTATTTTCCTCTCCAACGTCTTTGTCAAATGAAGATGGAGGACTCGGACCGTGAAGACTGGAGGTTGTGCTACTACTACTAAGAGCCTAAAAACAAACCCAAATAAGAACTAGGTACGAATGAGGCTCAGGGACAGAAGTATCCTTAATCGATTTTTTTTATAATTAAGGGTCCAAATCTGTGATTTGATGGTCGCCATAAACGGACACAAAATGGCTTTTATAGATGAAAATTGGCGAATGGATGTAATTTAGTAGAATGGACTCAATTCTAGTAGAATATGTATTGAACGCTTGGCGAAGCTCTCACATTGTGCCGAATACGAGTCATTACTCATTTGGTAATGACTCGTATTCGGCACAATGTGAGAGCTTCGGCAACCGTTTATTTGATAAGCTCTCGGCGCATAGCGCCTCCTTCGGATCTTAAGAGAATCTTTTACAATACATGGAACATCATCTAAAAGTGTAAGTCGTAGTTGTTTTCACCATCGAACTCACTCGCAATTGAGAAGTAATGATACGTGTAATATTAAGTATGCGAAAAACTTCCCGTCCTTTTTTAAAGCAAAATTGAACCTTTATTGATTAATTAATTAATTAATCATTCATCACTGGTTTATGATTGTGGTGTTTTTGGGAATTATTTGTTTTCTGTTTGTTATTAATTATTTGTTGGGAACTAGCGACAATTGGGAAGTAGTGATATGATATATGTAATGACATATCATTACTTCTCAATTACGAGCGAGTTCGGTGGGCGAAAACAACAACCACTTACTTTGTTAGATGATGTCCCGTGTGTTGTAAAAGTTTCTGTTAAGATCTGAAGAAGGCACTATGCGCCGAAAGCTTATCAAATGAACGCTTCGCGAAGCTCTCACATTGTGTTGAATACAAGTCAAGTCGGATGTTGTCTAATCTGCCAACAATACTAAAGTGAAAACGAATTGTGATGAGAATCCGGTACTGTTCGGTTAAAGGCGGTACCCACGAAAATTTCCTTCGTTTAGCGCTATACTGAAAACAGGTGGTTTGTTCAACTTTGTCAAATCTACAAAAAAGGCGGCTTCCATCGTGAAGAGTTTAGCCCGTTTGCATAGAGTGGCCGAGTTGACCGGGCTTAAAATGGAAGGAAGAAAACTAATTGTTATTACAAGGAAAGAGAGTAATTGTAAACGAACACAACCGCTCATTTCGTACTTCAGCTCAACCTGTTGGAACGCTGGTGCAAAACTGATTTCTATATATCTTGAGAATGCTGATAGATGCGATGATGCCGTACAGTTCTTGCGACCACTGATAAGTATCCAAAACGATCAAGATTTCTGACACGAAAATCCCCGTGGGTGCTGCCTTCAAAGGTGTTACCCACAAAAACTTTTGTCTTCGAAACTTTATTGTAACCTTGAGCCTTCGGCCACGATGGGTAGAGGTACATCTGTCAATTTTGGCAGAACTCACAGAAAAAAACGGTCCTTGAATGTTTCCAGTTCACTGACTAGTTTTCATGACTAATGTTACAATGAAGTAGAACTTGTATTCATGCTCCTGCTTCGACTTATACCAAAATTCCAAAAGTTGCAATTTCAAGGAGATACACGGTTTTCATGCGTGATCTATTGGTATAGTTTGATGCAGATTTGCAGGGTACATCTTGTGTTGTACTGAAATTCCACGGAAATGTCCACTGATACTTTACACATCAATCAGTATGCAATAGCAAAATAGGACCGGTAAGAAATTTTAGCACAACGTAAACTTGATTTAACTGAATTTTCTTTTCCAAGTCACAAATATCCGTTCTGGCGCTATTGCCCATCCTTACAGTTGTTTTGAAAGCGAACAGTACTAGAAAGACTGTTTTCCACAAACTTTTATTTTGCGCACCTAAAAATTCAATGACAAGCCTTGCTGACTTGACGGCGCCTCAAGGCTGTCAATAACGGTTCCTCCTCGCAAGATTGGAATTTCGTTATTGTTCATCTGAATATTGAATGGGAATCATTTAATGGAGTGCGCAGTGAAGTATGAATAGTTTGCAAAAATTTCTTGTGGGAACAAGAAAGAAAATTGCGCTTTAGTTCTCACAATATTACTCTAAATTTAATCAAATCATTTCCACCATCTATCATGTGAATTGTTCTATGAGTTCTTCCTCTGAGGTAGCAGGACACATTGCCAAGAGAAATGTCTTCTTGACGAATTCAAAAACTGAGAAGTAGGAGATCACCCCTGAAGGGTAAACAGTGACCTACCCTGTGGCGCTATTTATCACATCAAAATCTTCCTCTCAAAGCTGTGAGGTCAGTGAACAACCAAAGTAGATGCTATAACTTCATTTTCTTCCTATATTTTATGAAGTTTGAGCGGCAGTTACCATTTTTTATTCCATGGAACTACATTCAGTCAATTCTTTTAGAAGATTTGACTTCTTTATATGGTAATTTGGCCACTCTGCCACCTGTAAATTTATATTTTACCTTTCACTCGATCCTTTGCTATGTTGAAGCAATAATGGGTGGAGATTGGTAGATATTGGGATGAACAGCAGGAATGTTCCGATATTGCGAGGAGGAACCGTTATTGACAGCCTTGAGGCGCTGCTAAGTCAGCAAGGCTTGTCATTAAATTTTTAGGTGCGCAAAATGAAAGCTTGTGGAAAACAGTCTTTCTAGTACTTTTCGCTTCCAAAACAAATGTAAGGATGGACAATAGCGTCAGAACGGATATCTGTGACTTGGAAAAAAATAATTTAAATCAAGTTGACGTTGTGCAAAAATTTCTTACCGCTTCTATTTTACTTTTGCATACTGGTTGATGTGCAAGGTATCAATCGGCATTTCCGTGAAATTTTAGTACAGTACAAGGTGTACTCTACAAATCTGCATCAAACTGTACCAATAGATTACGCATGAAAACCGTGTATCTCTTTGAAATTGCAACTTATGAAATTTTGGTATAAGTCGAAGCAGGAGCATGAATACAAGTTCTACTTCATTGTAACATTAGTCATGAATCTAGTCCTTAAACAGAAGAATCTTGCCGAATTATTGCTTTTCTAATTAATTAACCTCACTTTTACCTGAGGACCTGCATTGCGTGAGGCGGCGTGAGGCGGCGTGAGGCAATTAGCATCTGTTGCCAACACCATCTGTACCTTCAGCGATTCAACCTACATGGAATTACTGGGACTTTTGTTGACACTTCAAAACGCGTAAAATTTCAAACTTGGAAAAAAATCGTGGGTGCTGCCTTTGAATGGAAAAGGATTTGTCAAACAGTTGGTAGACACAACATGGGTTATGGTGTCCTTGTGCAGATGAATGGTGCGCTGCAGATGAAATTGCTGAGAAACGAGCAGAATAATATGTCAATACGCTAAATAGTGGCGAAAATATCACCCGGCTGCAAAGGGATCGAACCGAACAGTGAAAGGAGTCGGAGAGTTCGGCCTTAGCGAGAAGAATAGGCTAATGAAATTAGTCGAAACATAACGCACTCAATAGCTGATGCACTGTGGTGAGCCAAGCCCAGCCCAGGGAATGGTAACGACCTCATCACAACTGCTCCTGCGAGTACGGGTTTGATCCTAGTTGCAATCGACTTCATGAACCGAAGTTGCTGAAAGAAAGTATTCTTTTGTGAATTGAAGTCTGAAAGACGGTCGTTGTAATAAGTGAACCATCATCAGTGGAATTAGTGACTGCATTTTCAAACTCTCCTATTTCAATGTTTGAAAAGTGTGGGAATATGATCTGTTAAGATTATCTGTCATCGTTTTTTTTTCTGGTATATCACTGTCTTTCCAATTCTTTTATTCTCAGACATTCGTGGGGTACGATTGCAGGTTAGAAAGGGGTCCACCGCCAGTTGTACCTGAGGGTGGACCCCAAATCGCGGGGCACCTACCCCACATATGGCAGACGTCCCCCCACGTTCTCCTAGCAGACGTCCCCCCACGTTCTCCCTGTACACGTCCCCCACGTGTCCTCGCGCCTACCCCCAATGTCCAGGCAAACTTTCGGAACTTCCGCGAAGCTATCTCAGTACCTACCGTCGGGTCACCTGCGGGAGGTCCCGAGATGGTTTCGCGAAAGTTCCGAAATTTTGTCTGGATGGGTGCCATCTACTCGCCATATGACTGTTGTCCGGCTACCACCTACTAGCTGTTCTGCTGCTATTGAATTGCTTTCAAACCAACCGATTAGCAATAGAACCAGCCTGATCATCCGGCCAAGGCCGGACTCTCAGGGTTCTTTTCGTGCTCGCTTCGCTCGCATATTTTCAATGTCCACAGATAAGATTAATGCAGGTGGATGAACAGACACTATCCACAGAGAAGAATTCTTAACCTCGATTCATGGAACCATTAATCCATTATGAACAGCTCCTCTACAACAATTTGTGGTAACACATTTCGGTTAGCTGTGGTGGACGTAAACAGTAAAGATCGACCAAGTACAGACTGGGATTGAACCTGAACACCGGCACACCCGTATCAAGCCGTTGGACCCGACTCCAGGCGTTTCTCCGCTTTTGGACACCGGCACACCCTTATCAAGCCTTTGGACCCGACTCCAGGCGTTTCTCCGCTTTTGGACACCGGCACACCCTTATCAAGCCGTTGGATTCGACTTCAGGTGTTTCCCTGCTTTTGGACGCCGGCGCACCCTTATCACACCGTTGGACCTGTCTCCACCACTCTGGGCGCCAGCGCACCCTTATCACAGCGGTGGACTCGTCTCCCCCCCACCACTTTGGGCGTCGGCGCACTTTTATCACAGCGGTGGACCGGTCTCCCCCACTCTGGGCGCCAGCGCACCCTCATCACAACGACCCGTCTCCCACTCCCCCCACTTCGGGCGCCGACGCACCCTTATCCCAGCGGTGGACCCGTCTCCCGCATTTTAAACGCCAGCGAGGCCTTAGCACAGCGTTGGATCCGAATCCAAGCGTTTCCCCACATTTAGACGCCGGCGCACCCTCCTCACCACGGTGCTTCCACCGCTCTTCACTTCCCAACCTTCACAGCTTCTCTTTACTCTTTGGACCTCACCATGCCCGTCCCTATCATCTTGTTGACCTCGCGATCACCATCACTGACCAATCAGGGAATTTCGTTTCACACACACACACATGACAGACAGACTAAGCGCTTTATTATAAGTGAGGTATGACGAGTTACTGCACTCACAGCTAATCACGGGAACTCGTTCACAAACATCCCTTACAGCATTTTCATTGCATGCATTAGTCGCACACATCAATAATAATGAAAACTGCCTTTCTCTCTCCTTAGTACGAATTTCTAGTCACCAACTAATCTTACTCATTTCAATTAGTATAGCTTTTGAAGGTTATGGCATGCGTTTTCTTTTTCATACGCAAACAGACAAAAAAGTGCCAACTGACATTGAGTGAGATTTCATACTGAACTGACCCTTATATCACAAGCATATTAATTCGAAGTTTTTTTTTCATTTTACTAGGACCTGAATAATCTCAATTCTTTCTCACCATATGTGTAAACAGTGGATAAGTAAATAAATAAATAACTGAATAAACAGATGTACAGTATACGATGGTTCTTCTGTGTCACACAGGTTGTTATAAGGACACGTTTTTATCTTGGCTTACGTTTCGACTGAAAGTCGTCTTCAGGTCCTGGAAGTGATTCAGTTCTTTATCATCTGCGCTCTACACCACCATAGACCTCCTCACACCTGTTTCTTCAACTCATCCAGGTCAGATAACACTAAGTCTCCAGTCGATGGACGACCTTACCACGTGTCCCACCGATTTCGCGAAGCGGTTTGCAACCGCAACGGCAACTGATCGTCCAGGATGGTACAGCTTATATCAAAGTCATTTCCGCCGCCAGGATGGTACACCTCATATCAAAGTCATTTCCGCCCTGGTCCTCTTTCCTATGTTTTCCTAGTGGTGTTATCAAGCTTTGCCATCTTTTACTTGCCAGATGTTCATTTATGCGCACACTCAATGAGCGGCCGGTTTCACCGATATAAATGGCACGGCAAATTCTGCACTCTATTTGGTAAACCACCCCTGATTTTGCACAGTCACCAACATTTCCATAAGGGCAAATGACGCAGTTCCGTGAGATGCAAGCCCTGTCGTAAAGTCTATTACTGACTAGTTGTCGTCCTATAGTTTCGTTCGGTATATTCACTAAGACGACGTTTTGTGATTGGGCTTGATTCAGACATTGTTTGATTGCGCCAGCCACCCTGTCGGAAATGAATGGTAAGTAGAGAGGAAGTCTACTTTCTTTTCGATTGCCTGCATTCATCACAGCTTTTAGTTTTCTCACTCGCCTAGGTCGCGTTGGGTAACCATTGTTGTTTATTATTTCGTTCGCCATCCTCAGTTATTCCTGCCGCTCAGTTTCGGCACCCGAGACGTTTGAAGCCGTTTCAAGCACATTGCGTACAATGACACAGCCGTAGGGTGGGGGGAGGGGAGGGAGCGCGCATGTAAAATAATCCTTTTCGAACTCTCTTTGTGGTACCATTTGACGTACAGCCTACCATTTGCGAGCATCAGCTGTGTGTTCAAGTAAAGCAGCCATCCTTCTTTTGGTTTTTCTCTCGTAAAGCTCATGCACTGCGACTGTTGATTGAAAGCAGCACCTGCTCAAATCTCCGTGTTTAAGATTTTGCAGAATTTTGGGGTTTTGTGGGACCTAGGGCCCGTATGCATGAACATTCCCGCTGGGGAGGGGAGGGGATCAGGTATGCTGTCAATTATACGAGCAGTTCCAAACGGTGCTCCAGCGATTGTCCATGTATTGAATCCTGCATGGTTCCCCTACATATTTGCAGAGTATTGGACCACCCTCGCTTCTCTGGCGCATTTACCAGCCGAGGAAATATCGAGGAAATATTTCGGAGGGAGGGGATGCACATCCCTTACGTTGAGTAGGGGATCACGAGGGATCGCACTATTTCGCCAATTAAAAGGGTGAAGTGGTCGGCGTTGATCAATCCCGTCACGAGGGATGCGCCACGCATTCGACTTC
>KN726960.1:33251-67629 GCA_000816745.1 Ancylostoma duodenale
AGCGAGGGTGGTCCAATACTCTGCAAATATGTAGGGGAACCATGAAGGATTCAATATATGGACAATCACTCGAGCACCGTTTGGAACTGCTCGAATACTTGACAGCGTATCTGATCCCCTCCCTTCCCCAGCGGCGCTGTTCATGCATACGGGCCTAGAACTCATATCCAATGATGAAACAGCGTGAAACGTATGAGAAATCCACTAATTCGAGGTGCTGTTTCCCGTGCGACTGGGCGCAATCCGTCTGACACTTGTGGGTCCCGCCACGCGAGGGTCACACACGCTTGCACCGAACGACAGCTGCCTGTGTGGAAGGCAGCTGTGTTCGCGGTGTTCGCGGCTTCAATTAGGATTTCTTCTTAGGTAAGTCGTGATTCTTTGTGTTCGGTGGACTTCTGTGATGTGCGGACAATGTATTCCACTATCAGCGGTTCTACTCGGAGTCGAGGATTTTGATGGGTGCTGCCTTTAAGTACTCTGAAATATTCATCCATTTCGGATTGTGTTGAAGTTACTATACAGTAGTCATCGATGTAACAACAGTACATAAGCGGGCACCTTGACAGCGCAGGCTCCATTTTGTTCATGAAGCATACAGCGAGCACAGATGCTAGTCTGTGACCCATTGCCAACCCTCTTATTTGTGAAAAGTAGTTTCCCAAACACTTGAAGATGTAACAACTAAGGCATTCCTTGATCAGGTTCATTACTTGCGCTTTACTCAACCCATACGTAAGCATGTCTCTACCATGCACTTCAAGCATTCCGGAGAGAGCTGTAGGGCAGAACTGTTGGCAACATTAGTGTAAAGCGATGTTACGTCATAAATAAACAGATTTTCCTTTAGAGTTCGGGCCTACCTCTACCTACCATGACTTGGTGTTCTTGGGAGCGCACTATCATTGCGTCTACAGCCACCACATGGCTGGGCGGTTCCACAGTGAGTTAGCGCACCTGCCTGCCAAAGCGCCGGCAACTACCGAGAATTTCGCTTAAAGGCAGTGTCTCACCTCATGGGCCGCGTTCAGAATTCCCATCTCATGCGAAGGTATGCGAGCCGCTGAGCACAAAGATGTACTTTAAGTTTTACGGGAATGTCGAAAACCCCTTAAGTTACGGGTTTGTTTGGCCGAGAATTTCGAAATTCTCGGCCAGTGGACGAGAGGATTCATTCCGCAGCTGAAGCTTGCGGGGGTGCGGCATGTTTTCAACACAGCAATGTTTGTTCATCCGATAATAGCTATTGCAGAGAAGTTCATTTTAATGTGCAACCTCAACTTCCCAGCTCCGCTTTTTCTAGCTTCCTAGCAAGAGAACTCGTCCGCTCCAATGTCAAGATTCGCCTTCAAAATAGGGATTTTTGACCGTTTTTCCAGAAAACAAGCACATCATTGGAAGCAGCGTGTCGAGTAGAAGTAGACTATGCCGATATCTCGATACCCATCGGGAGGTGAAACACTTCCTTTAAGGCAGGAGTCTTGGGCAACTGACGTGGTGCGCGTGTTGTACTGGTGCCACTGTGCCTTCGTTCATGGACCGGACTTATAGGGTGTGCTGTATCACTGGGCTAACTTAGTAAAATTTCTTCGTGCCGCGATATCCCTCCCGTCCAACTGGCTACGCTGACTTCTTCGTAAGTGGTAATATTTGCTTTTTTTTTGCTGAACTCTTGCCACTTTATGTGCTTGTTGTGTTGGCGCACCTTCGTAAATAATAAATAACCTTTGGAAAACGCTCTGTTTAGGTTCGGTATAACGCGCTTTACAATGAAATATCGGAGAAAAATGTACAATATTTAAAATTCTCGAAATGCTCAAAAATTTTTAGACCTGTAAGAACATCGGGAAATTTTGTTTGCTAGAGATTCTTTATCACAGCGGACAAGCCCCTGCACGGTACTAGAACATTCATCCGCCTCACAGCCTCTTCAGGGAAGAAGGCGCCCCACCTTCGTCAGTGTCTTCCTAAACCACTCTCTAATCACAGCAGAGATGCTGGAACCAGTGATGAGCGGATTCGCATCTAACTATACGTTAATCCATTATTCGTCGCTGTGACTAACTGTCGCTAATGGAGGCAGAAAATTCCTCGGAGAGGAGTTAGATATGCAGTCGGAGTATGTCTTAGTTCCACTAGAATACCATAAATTTCAAATACTGGAGGGGCTGTGAAGGTTGGAATGATTGCTGACGTTCATAAACGAAAAAATGATATACGTATTCGAACCAATCATTCATTTGTGTAATCAAAGGCCCAATATTCGAAAAATTTGTTCGTTCATGGGTTTAGGGATGTATCTTATTGGAACAACTCACAACATTGAATATTTTAGGAAGGATATGTGCAATACTGGAAACCTTCATATCAGAATCATCCAAGATTTTAAAAGTATTTAGGGACAATGGAAGGACTCCTTGTAGAATTCACTATAAATGTTAAATTTCAATACAGAACTTTGAATCACTATAAACTGTTACTAAATATGCAATATCCACTTACTACTCTATAAATTATTCAGGAAAGCATCCGAAATAAGTGTTTTCACAAAAAAATTGGCTAGCTAACAAGCGCGTAGTTAAGGGCTACTGGCTGGTTAACTACTGTAACCTGTGCGCGCAGTAATGCATCGCAGGTCGGGTCTGGCCTGTGGTCACGCTAGGCAGCTGGTTTATTAGCCAGCGGCTAGCGCGCTAACCTGGTCACCGTTGATGAATCGCACCCAAGATATCAAACCAGGAGTTGTACGAGGGAGCACTTATGAAATTACCAGAAAGATGGCAAAAGGTAATAGAAGGAAAGAGAAAGTATATCAATGGTTAATGTTCTTTCATCATGAGGAAATAAATTTCTTTTGCAAAATTTAAAAATCGCAGTTACTTCCCGAATAACCCAATAATATCCGTGTAGAGAAACAAAGTTTTCGTTTTCACGCCATAATGTGGAAATTTTCGTTCGGATTGAACTAGAACTCGCTCTCACCTGGTCCCATCCACTTTGTTTGACACTTCCCGAGCCATCTAGCATAAACACTATCGTTTTCATTTCAACGCCGGACTTGCAATCGAAACACACCGTTCCCTTAAATTTACATGCACTAAGTTCAATCGTTTCAATGATGCACAGTATACATTGAACCGAATAAAAATCGAATAATCTTGTTGCTTCAATTACCAGTTCAAGAAACAATTTAAATGTCCAGATAATCGAAAATGAGAAAGCCCTAAAGCTCTTCTTCTCTCTCATACAGCACTGAAGTGGTCTGTAATGGTGGAAATTCGATCTTTCCATTTATTCGAAGTCGAATATCTTTGCTTTCGAATATCGAATATTCGAATAAATGGAAAATTCGAATGTTCCAACATAGGAGGTCAATTCAGTACTGTACGGAGCAGAAGAAGGGCTCCAGAGCTTCCTCAATCTCGAACCCCTAGATGTTTGAATTGTTTCCTGAATCAGTAATTGAAGTAACAAAATTATTCGATTTTAATTCGGTCCAATGTACAATGCACAGAGCAATAAGTTGAAATGAGTTGTTCATGCGGTGAACTAATTTTGAAAATGGAGATGGGATGGCTCAAATTCAGCCTATTGTAATACATAAAGACCGGCTTGATTCTTTGAATTTCGTTGTACATTGAAGTAGTGACATTCATGATACACTGATACATGATAACAAGAAAAAAGCCGCTTAGTTGCCGTTTACCACCAAAGGTTTTGAAATGAAGGTTGAGCCTCGAAAAAAGCTTTGCGTTATCGTCCGCATCCCATCCCATTTGATGTCAGAGGAAAATGATCAACAGCAGAACAAAAAACGAATAAAAACAAATATTGAGTTCGAAAATACCAGCCAAATTGGATGAGCTGAAGCGGTCATGTATATGTTAATGGCGGCAGCGCAGATGCTGAAATCCATCTCGGAACCGCTATACCCGCATGCATTTGCTCTGTTTCTGTCGTTTCCAATTTCAAGACAAAATATTGTCTCCTGACGTTGTACCAATAATGTCATGCTTGGGACAAAATGCGGTCTCTCGTCGGAATGTTCTGAGAAAATGTTGCGGAACAAGAAGATGTTCTTGTTTTCCCAGTTTTTATTAACGCCCGCTGAAGCGGAAAACATCATTTTGAAGTGCGCTGCTTTCCTCCAATTCTACAAATAGCAGTGGAGAAAGGGGAGTATCTTGTCGCAGCTCTGAGCCACAGCTTTCACTGTTACTCCCGTCAGCCAGTAAGCCCGCAGCTCATACAACAGGTATGATGGATGCAACGAAGCTGGAAATTGCGGTATGAACCGAGTTTATCCGAGTTTATAAGTTTCCCTATAACCAAATAGGAAAATCGTGTGGATCTGAAGGGAGTTTTTGGAAAAGGCTTTACCAGAACAACACTGTCGGATAACGTGTACAGCCACTTCTTAATATTTTTAGCACTTCTGCCACAAACGAAGAGCTATAGAGTGAGAATCCTGCATGGACATGTGTCTTGCAGTAACTAAAACAAAAGCGGAATCTTTCAAATGAACTAGAAGAACATCGGCGGAAAAACCTTAGGTTGAAAATCTATTGTCGCCAAGTGTTTTCAGATTAAATATCAGGCTTACAAGAAACAAATATAAAAAGTATCATGATTTTGATGTAACTAGCACCCCTAGGAGAAGCTAAAAAGTGGCGTGGGGCAGCCACTTGGTGTACATGCAAGAACTTTTTGGGGCCGGCTGGATATCACCGCTACTCTGCAGCTTTGCTAAGCAACCTCTCACGAAGTTACCCACGTTGCGAGATGATAGCATGTTTACTCCTTGAAAGAGCCTACGTTTTCGGCATAGAACGCTAGATGAGTGGTAATGCCAATATTATGCGGCCGGGAAACCTCGTGAATACTGCCCCACCCGCAGGCTATGGGATTGCCAGCGGTGGACGCTGGTCCTACCGCGATATCCTGAAAACACTGCCTAGGTCTCCCGCTTTTATTAACGGCGACTGTATCCGTCATCATCGCAACCAGCGAACGGTACCAAACGAAAACAGGTCTCATCGCGACTTCCACTACATTCCTGCACTTTAATGAAACACCCCCCCACGTCTGCGCTCTAGGAAAATTTGCGGCGTTACCAAGATTTATATAGGAGAATTCCTCCTGTCCTACCGCAGTGTTTGTCCCGTGCAGCAAGCTCAACTCTTTTGGAGTGCAGTCGCCATTTGCTTCAGCTGCGTGCTTGGACAGTGTTGGCCGTCCTCAGGTCGTTGTGCAGTATGTCTATCCAGCACTGTCTTGTTTTCCCCCAAAGCCTTTTTTCCAGTACACACGAACTTGTTAGCGACCTTCTTAACCGAAAGATCAGCAGCATAACCCATGACCAAACCAGCGTCAACGCTTTTCCCGCATTTTTTTGGATGTCCGCACTAGATCAGTGTCTGGGATATCTTTAACTTGAGGATGTCGCTGATCTTTCGTTCACACAGCACTTTTGATGTGGTGTGAAACCGGCAGACGTTTATGCGCGCATTTTTTTCGGTCGTTGAGAAGATGCCATCTCTGTTGAAAGTGCCGAGCAACTTGGCTTTTGGCAATTGCTCTTGGCAAATTTTTACCGCTTGCGCGTACCATCCATTGCTTGCTCTTGTCCCTCATCAATTATTCCACTTTCTTCACACTCAGTTCTAAACCAAAGGATGCCGAACGACCTCGCCGTGTTTATACCTGCTGTTCGAGTGCAGCCTTCGTTCTCGCAGCAAACATTGAATTATCGACTTTCTAAAGTGTCCACGAGACAGATCATTAGAATCTCCATTGTAATAGCACAGATGACGAGGATAGACAGGGACGACGGAAGTGTTCAGCTTTGATGCACCTTAACTGTTGCACAGAACTTTTTCAACGCGCCGTTTAGCGTTCGTACTTGAATTCTTGCTTCAATGTAGATTATCTTGACCCCAAACCACAAGCTCTTCTGATTTTTCCTATTCTTCTTGAGATACTTTTTTTATTAACAGCCTTGCAACATGAATCGCATTGGTTGTATCGCGGTACTTCACGAAGCAACAATCGTTCGAGGACAGTTCGATTATCTCCCGTATCACTGTGTTGCTGATTCGCTCAAAGGTCTTCATCGTATACGAGAGGAGTTGAACGAGGAAGTAATTTCGAAATAACAATATAAGTAATCGATGACAAGGACAAGACAATTATTTTCTAAAAATAACTCACGGGTGGATATTGTCCATACAGATCGGGCTTCATTATCCGGCCGTCAGCTTCGGGGTTCTTGCATTCACATTGCTTTGTAGCGGTATTATATAGGGCAGCCTGGTTGCAGGTTTCATCTCTCTTGAATGTTTTTCTATTTATTGTCGGTGCTCCTGTGAAACTGGACGTTAAAGCTTGCAAGAATATTAGTATTTTATATTTTCATAAGGTTGCAGGCTTTTCATAAGGGGTCATGCGGCGCGCCTGGTGATTGAGAAGCATTTCGAGAAACGGAAGTCACTGCACTTCACGTTCTGGAAGAGCTCATCAAGTAGCTTACAGAGTTATCAGCAGTGTTTCGACTATAATCAAACCCTTCAAGGAAGGAGTGATATAATTATCCGAGGAGATCAGGTTTCTCTACGCGAATCCAATGAGTCAAGTGCAGGCACGATGACGGGCTTCCCCCATTTCCGTGGAGCTACACATGGTCTTTCCCTCTTACCGCTTTCCTTCGTCGTCGTCATGGACGCTATTACGAGATGCCACGCTCGCAGCAGAACAAAAGATGACCTTAAAAGAGAGAGCGCAGGCATGGGGCGAACATTTAGCGCGGTCGACTCTTCGGCTCAACATCAAAAAGACTTCGGATATGACATTCAATTCAGACGAGCCTTTCACCATACAGATTGACACTAACGACCGTCGCAACTTAATACTATCAGCTGTTGTTAATCTACCCCATGATCTCCTGAGACGACAAGCTGCTCGGTTGAAGTGGCATTCGATGACAGGAGTTCTGTGCGAGGGGAAAATCGCGGATAGTTTCAAGTCAATGGATGGCTGTGTCCGCATCCGCAATGCAAGGATTCGAGCGGTTCGACGTTGACCCAATTGCTGACAAGCTTCGCGAAACCCGTCTTAGATAGTACCACCACGTTCTACGCGCCGAAAAAGACACTGCAAAGTAAGTTTCGATAGCTTTGCATGCCGATATGGATCGTGTGGGCGTCCACGCGGACAATGCGCAGGATAGAGCGAAATATCGTAAAAAGATCACGGAAGTGCACACCGCCAACGATGGGGACAAACGCTAGAGAAGAAGAAGAATCGGTGGAAACTCAGTCAAATATTGGTGAGGTTTCAGCAACAGAGTTCACTCATGTTTCCGCTGCCGCTACAACTTCAAGCTGTCATCCCCATGTAAAAGGCAGAGATTTTCTGTTTTCAATTAACGAACGAATTTTGAATCTTGAGAGTGCAGAGAAACTCCCACGGTCTGATACCATGCTGTGTTTAAAGACGCAATGGATGTAATGCTGCATTGAAGATGTGGTGATGATATTGATATCACTCGTTCCAGAAAAATCTTGCATTGTCTGATTCATTGTCGCTACACTGCTAAGATTCTGTTACTAGGCGAAGGCAAGTATTCATTTGGATACGTTATCGTCTGTTCTCGTCAAAAGTCAGCTCTGCGGCCGTAACGATTCTCGTAGAGTAGTTGCGAATCTGCAACACTTTGGGGACTGTTTTGATTAGTTGTGTCTAAAGGTTCTCTGTTCGAAGTGCAGAGCTGTCACCATAGTACTGCGAGATTGCTGAAGCGGAAAATGTCAGCTGAGTACTGAATGCAAAGTGGTATCCCCCCTCACCCCCGCCTGGGAGGTTGAGAGTTGAAAAACCTCAACTCTTCGAGGATAGAGCTGCGTGATTGTCTTAGCTTCTCCTCTGGCATTTTCAGCGATTGGGGCCGAACGTCGTTCCCGGTCCAATTCACAGAAAGAGGCGTCGTTGTTTTGCTAATTGATTGCTATTTGGTTGCTGTTCGGTCGCTACTTGGTTGTTATTCGACAGTCAAAATTATCCGACCACCTCTGCTTAGTGATAAAGTGGTGAGATATGGCGATGTTCCCTACAAAAAGTCGCTTTGCTTTAGGGAAGCACGGCATAATATAGAGTCGGAATTTAAAACTAGAGAAGGAATTTGAAATCTCTCAGATGAGTCGGCCGTCGTAGTATTTATCTGGTACAAAAAGGAGCAAGCAGGGCAACTCCTACTTGACGACGACTCGTACGCGGCTATAGTTGAACGATCAATAGCAAAGATTTTCATTATTTTGTGTTGAGTACCTGTTTTACTGAAACCTGTAGCGCACCACCACCAATAAATTATTTATTCATTTATTTATTCATTTTGGGGCGTGGAGTAATTCACGCATGTAATACAACCAATATCTGGCACAGATAAATACAAATATCAGTAAGCACCCATCTTCGAAAATTGATGAGAGTACTATGTAAAGAGAGAAAAATCTACTATTGTGTCCTCAGTCGATGGTCAAGGTATAGCTTGAATCTGTTAACCGACATATTCTGCATTCCATCTTTCAGTTAATACTATGTGAATACCAATAGTACCAATAATACCAATAATACCAATGCCAACCTTGCCCGTTAAAATTTTGAACATAATCAAAGTCATCTTTAGTTTTGGGAGTTGATAAGTTGTTTCGATCTTTCTGTCGCACTTGGAATTGAGGAATATTCCATCCCAGAACCACCTCATAATTAATTTATTGATTGTTTTTCCATCCATATGTTGTTTATTTGGTCCGGAAGCTTCTAGCGAACTGTCTGTCAACTTTGACATAAACTACTGTTTTTTTTAAACATTTTAAGAATCGGAATGCCAGTTCTGGCAGAGTATGATATGATTTGCTGTTGGTCGCGAAGATATGTAGATCAAGTTTCATAGCTCGTCTCGGTGGATGAGGTCGTACGAAAAGCCTCATACATTTTACAAGGCTTGTTGGTTCCACACGTGTGGCCGGTTTACCCATGCGTCGAAGTTCCGGCAAGCTCCCATGACCCCTTTGGTGGCGTTAAGGGCACCATAGCCGGCTGATGTGGGTACTGCTTCTGGCTTTCGTATTGATCTCCCTATCAGGTTTATTGGGATCTTTGAAAGTGCCATCTATTGTTCGGAACTAACAGGGTATCAGACCATAAGACATTCGAGTTGGTAAAGTGCACTTATTCAAGCGTTTGTTGAACTAGCTAGTTAGAAGAGTCCGACACTGTATATCAATTTGCTCTGTTGTAATCCAAGTTGCAATTTATGGTCATTCATTTTTTCTTTTGTTTTTGGCAGTTTTGAGACGTGTGAAACAAAAATGAAAATGAAGATGAAATTTACGAGTGAAATTTTGTTTTGTTCTGTGTGTTTTGTACTCTTTCCAGTGAATCGGTATTATAACACGTATACAATCGAAGCCGCGATACATTCTAGCCAATGATTGCTCAGCTTTGCTCTTACGATCCGCGGCTAGGACACGGTTATTGGCAGGGTCTTAACTCTCATCAAAAGATCTACAAGGAGGTGGAAACTGTCGAAGAGGTTGCTTGACTGTTGGAAGCGCAGGAAGTAAAGAAAGATCATCGACAACCAAGGAATTTAGTCCAGCATTATGAGAAATTGAAAACTAACCATCATTGAATTTAATCATTACAATTATTCATTGTACATTAATCACTGAAAGTTAATTCAATGCGTGTTAAGTAGGCAACTGTGAAGAATTCATCAACGTTGAAATTCGCTTATCTCTACATACTTTGCTGCATTGTTCCATAAGACGCTTGTGAGTATATAATATTGCATCACATTTTAACGGAAATATCAAGAAAGGTATTTGCACAAACCTGCAACACATATTATAGGACGGCGTGCTATGGCTGGCAGGTCGATATATCCTGTGCTATACATTGCAGCAGTGATTCGGGGCAGGTCTGCACAGGTGCTGTCCGGGTACTCATCCGACCATGCTTTCCACTTCATTACCTGAACGACTACATGATGGTGCTCTCATTTTTAGATTCGCAGCAATGCAAATCTCCTCAACCATCTATGGTCATGAACGATAAAGAATAGTACCAATCATTTCAGCAGTTTAGGTCCTATTTTCGCAAATGTGCATTAGTGTCAGGTTTTAAGTTACTGTTATCGTCATAGTCATAGTTAATCATAGTTAATATTAATTGACATTTTATGTGCGTGTGTGTGTGTGTCTGTGTGCGTGCAAGAGAACCAGCCACTGTCGTGAAAAACTACCGACACCATCGTGTTCAGCGCATCGAGTTATGTACGAAAAGGTTGCAATTTTTAATTTTTACCTTAATTAAGAGGTGTTTCGAGCCACTTTTGTCATGTTCAAACGTGTTAAGTTTTCTCAATAACCAAAATTTGTTCACACTCCAGCTAGAATGAGTGATACCAGCCTTTGATTACAAGACCATATAAAAGGAAAACAGCGGGTACGATGCGGCTAGAAGGAAAGAGGTTGAGCCAGAGGGACGAGGAGTGGGACGGATGAGGGCTGCGCCAGCATGAACGTTGTGAAAATTACAGGAAATGGGGTACTGCTAAGAAGAGATGCGCTGGCGTTATTCGTGATGGAGATGCTACTGGACGGGTCCACAGCTGCGATAGAGGTGCGTCAGCGTTCAGCACTGGAGGAGGTGCCACTCGACGGGTCCACAGGTGCAAGAATGGTGCGCAGGCGTCCAGTGGTGGGCGGAAATGTTGCTGAACAGGTCCACAGCTGCGAGAGTGAAGTGCTGGGGTCCAGTAAAGGGAATGTATCACTCGAACGCGTGACGAGCGAAGCGTGCTCAAAAGAAGCCTGACAGTCCTGCGTAAGCCGGGCGATCAGGCTGGTATAATATTAATTGGCACTTTATGTGCGTGTGTGTACGTTTGTGTGTGCAAGAGAATCAGCCACTGTCGTCAAAATTTACAGGGTGCGCCAAAATTATAGCGAAAACATATCCGCGGACGATTGGACCTCTAGTTCGAAGCATCTGCTTTCTCCTGTGCTTTTCTTGTTGTTATTGGGTTAATTTGTTTATGCTTATCTTATTCAAGCATGATGATATGTCACTGTTGTGATGGTCGGGTGCTTCTGCCAAAGCTGTTCAATCATTGAGCTTCACCGCCAAAGCTTTTTGGCACGCGAGATTCACCAGCGTTTTGGAGTAAATCAAAGTCTTATCCGTAGATCCGTTAGATGCTGCAGGGCCTAGGATGCGAAGATGATCGATCTGGAGGAAGAAAACATGTATTTGTAACCACTACGAGTAATCTCAGAAAGGTACGCGAGACAAATCGCAGGGATCCAGTGGGCCCGGTCCCAGCGAATGTCACGAGAAATGAGTATCAGGAAGACTTTGATGAGAAGAAACTCGCGCAAGTTGGGACTGATTGCTACCCTGGGCTAATGCTCGGTTTGAAAACCCTATTGGGTCGACCATCAGAACAGAGCCCCCGCTCACAAAGCAGGAATGGAGCAGAACTGGTGTATGACCCCCCTTTCCTACTTCACCAGCTTTGACGAGGGGCCAGCCAATTCTTCTGATTTGAATCCGACGGACTACAGCGTCTATTCGATATTGGAAGCAAAGGCCTTCTCGAAACCTCACCGTTTTCTGATTTCTTTGAGGTAAGGCCTTCAGAAAGGGTGGGACGAACTCGAAGCGCCATACTTGCGTGCCACAGTCGATGCCTGCCCGGAGCGCCTTAAGGCCTCTATCAATGCCAACGCAGATATTTTCGAAATTCATTGCTCTTTTTAGTTAACAATAGACCGATAAATATTGTCACATCGTTGGTTCTTCAAAACTGTTACATTTTTGCTCTAGGCGACTTGGATACCTTTTCGCTATAATTATGGCTCACCCTGTACACACATCATCGTGTTCAGCGCATCGAGTTATTTACGAAAAGTTTGCAAATTTCGATTTTGTTTTGATTTACAGGTGTTTCGGGCCACTTCAGTCACATTCAGAAATGGTAATGTCCGACAGTTGTTTTCACCACAGTTGGAATGAATGAGATAAGCCTATGATTGTGTGACCGTATAAAATGAGACAGCTCTGAACTTTCGTACCACGGTGGGCCCTCCCCTGGTTATCCCCCGATTATGGGGGCCGCCCCCACTTATCCCACCATTAGCCCACCATTGTTATCAGTCCCACGGTGCGCCCACCATTTCTCCGCGGTGGGCCCACCGTGCTTGGAGAACCCATGGCGGGACCTCCGTTTGTCCACCCTTTACCCACTGTTAACCCACATTCCCCGCTTTGTTTCACAGTTGAACCACTTTTTGCCCACCATTTGCCAACCGTTATCCCATCTATCCCCTCAGCCCTCATTTTAACCACCAAAGACCCACCATTTGCACATCTTTACCTCATCTGATGACCTGTCCCTCGGGAGCGTGTTCGCAGAATGACTTATGTACTTGATGAAAACAGCATTGTGTTTAGTGGTTCCGATCCACTTATCCGGCTTCGCTCCCGCTTGCAGTGAGTTCTTCTGGACTTTTACTGACTCAGAGACTCCGGCACGGCAAAGGGCGCCGTGGCGGTACGGTCCTTTCGGAAAAGCCCAGACAAACTTTCGGAACTTCCGCGGAGCTTGTTCGGAACTTCCGCGGGTGACCCGACGGAAGTTTCGAACAAGAGTGACATAATTCGCGCATTATGGAGTTAGTTGTAACCCAAGAAATAGGTTGAAAACGAATAACATGGAGGGATGAACACGTCCAGGCTCCCCGGTAGCAGAAATGTAGGGTCCTGAACCCTATCAAGCGTCGTTATATCACGCGCAGTAGTCCCACCACTTTTGGTTACGTTTTCTGAAGATGAGCCTCAAGCAGGTTCGCCCTCTGGCTGTGCTACTTATCTGCGTCATGTTCCAACTTCAACGACAACATGAAAAAACTCCTCTAAAAGACCTCGAAGGTAAAAATCTGTCAATTTTTCGTATCTATGAGAATAATCGCAGGGGTACATTTATCTGACACGAGCTTCACCCGAAATTCGGCACTACGGATGTCATTATTGGGGGTGTGTATCATCGTGGAGGAAAACGGAGCGTGGTATGGTTCTGCGATTGGTTCGTTCAAATCCACCTCCAACGCTCAACGGGTTTTCGGTTCGCCTTTTTGAGCATGGGAAAAGACAGCCAAGCGTGGTTTGCATCACAGGACCTTATTAATCACATTAGACCAAAACTGGGCTCTCCTTCCTGGGAGAATACTGGGAAAAGCCGTCTTCTAGGCACTGTCCGGCAGAGACCTGACGCCCGAGGGTGGTAAGGTCCGATAATCCCGAGTTGGCATTTTGCTGTTGAAAGTTGCTACGGGAGGCAAGGGAGATTGCCCAAATATCTAACAAGCTAGCGGTGGTCACAAGAACGGGAATAGGGAAGGGAGGAAGGTTTGGAAGAGAAGAAAATGGAAAAGTCCTCCAGAAATGGGAGCTGGGCGGCCAGGATTTCAAAAGTGATATTGCTGGAACTTTACCAGATTTTAAAAGTGATATTGCTGAAAATTTACTTTTCGTTTTTAGAAATTAAATGTTGAAGATAGTGAAAGAGATAGTTAACAATGGATAAGAAGAATGAAAAAAGGTCATTTCGTAAAGTTTGACGACCCATCCTTGGCAGGAATGGAAAGTGGAATGCTTCATTGGTGAAATGACGATCAGTCTACCGGATGATCAGCAGAAAAATGGGGCGAACGCCGTTTTGAACAGTGTTCACTGGGGACGAACAAGGGATCTAACATTTGTTGGAACTCTGAAGATGTACTCATAGTCTTCCCGCCATTATCCTCTAAACTCATACCGTTCCTAAAGAATTGAGCCGCTGTCGCCGTGCACGGCTCCAAGGATGGCGCCTGGCAGAGAGGAATGTGTCTTATTCTAATTTAGTTCTAGCACTATAGGACAGCCGGGTGACGACGCGCATCCGGCTGGTGTCTTTATATCGAAGAGAAGGAGTCACGCGGACGAGGAATGAGACGGATGAGGGATGAGCTAGCAAGTATGTAACCACAACGGGTCTATTGTTGCAATAGGGTTACACCGGCGTGCCGAAATGGTGACAGCGCGACGCAAAGTTTCCATTTCTGCGGCAATGGAGCAGCGGCGTCTAAAATTGGGAAAACGCCTGGAGACGGGTCCAACGCTCCCATGCAAGGTGCTAAGATGTCACCCGACTGTTGCATAGTCAATTCGAAGGAAATTCCAGGATAAGAAACCGTAATAGGGTGCTTTTCAAAATTGTAAGACAACCCAACTTCCTCATCCGTGGAATTTGGAAGAAAGACCGTGGAATTTTTTCCCTTGTACCATTATGATCAACACCTAAATAAACGTATTCGACTTTCGAACTCACAACGGGAACCCTAAATTATAAAAATCTTATTTTTCTGCTTCTGCCTAATTTGCGCTTATGACACACCTTCATGTTCAAACAGGTTTACTTGCTCCGTAATCAAATCTACGGAACTTGGACATTTTTGAGCTTTCATGGGTTACACTGATTTCATTCTGGGGGAATCCGTACCCGTAGAGCATTGCGTATCCAAAAATGCTTATCTCAATTATTCAGCAGATCCGCTGGTCTTCTTGGAAAAAATTTGTTCAATCGAAGTGGTTGATGTCATCGAGATCAAATATGCTATATATGCTTATGCTTAGCACAGGTCGCTTGGCCAGTGTTGATAATCTTTCGAGCTTCAACTGAATACCAATGTGGAAAGATGTCGGTTTTCGTTGACTGATTTTCTACTTCTCAAGCTTAAAACTCAGATTCAAATAGGTAGAGAAGAGTGCATTCGAAAAATAGCGCAAGGACTTATGTTAACACCTGATATATTTTTTCTGTGTCATTTCACTCGTTTTTCTATAGCTCATTATGAAAATGCTCTCTCATTTACTCCTTACACTTACCTGTTTTCATCATTTATTTGCTTTTGTACAGGCTTCCCTTATTTCGAATTGTTTTGGCACGATTTGTCCTTATTTTTATCTCTTTGCTGCTTTTTTTCGAATTTTTGCATGTCATTGCCTTAGTAATTTCTTCTTGTTTTGTGCATTTTTTTGTAGTAGATTTTTTGGAAGTTCCATTTATTTTACTATTTACGCATCGTTCATCGTCATTGGAATTTTTTAAACGTTTTTTAAATGTTTTTTTAAATGTAGAACACACAATTCAAGGGCTAAAGGCATGCAATTTCGCGGACCCATGTGGGATACTCTAGAGGCCCGCGTACCTGAGTGGGAGAACCGATCCTCTCATAAAAGCTTCTTCTCGGTCGACGAAACCCGACTAATAAAGCTACGAAGTCGCCAACTCTGGGGCTAGGATTGGGAAAACGCGTATGTAGTTCCTTAGGACTACGTCGATTCTGCAGAAAGGAGAGGAGAGGCCGAGAATAGTTCCAGCCCAGTATATGCGATGCATAGAATTCATTCTTCACTCAGCAAGTTTTGGGAATTAATTAAGGAGTATATTCCGAGATGTAGGGCTGTTTTTCGCGGGAGTTTCCTTGAATGTGAACATTTCTTCTTTCATATTTCCATGACTAGGTTAGTGCAAGAACATGCTAAATATTCAAATAGGAGACTGACTCTCAAATTCTTATTACTTTGGAACGATTTCATCAATAAGAATTGGTGATTGACAAGATTTGAAAGATGCACTCTATCGCTCCGTATAACGAGAAGTACGAGTTATGTCCAACTTTTGCAACGACAAAACGGGACGATAACGATAAAAATTTCCCAAAAAATAGTCACCGCAATCAGAACGATCAGCTCACAGAATGACGTGTGAGTGATATTGAAAGGAGTCGGGAACCTTTTCTAAAATTTCGGAGTGATTCTATGTCGGAACTTGTGGCACATGCTTTATGTACTTTGCAGGATTCATAATCACGTTTATACTAACATTCATATCAATTTTTCCTGTTTATACTGACACAGTTTCCGAGCTTGTGAGTTCAATATCTGCGCCACAAAAGCATATGATGAGAGTAACAAACCAAAGCAGATCCATTTCCATCGTAATAGCTCCAACGTCTTCTATTCTTTTCGGCCAACTTATCTTTTCCGCAATCCTTCAACGGATCGAATTTGAACGACGGGGAACGTCCCACAGTGGTTCGCATCATCCAAGGTCCAAACTGGAAAAGGTTTCACAGAGATCCGTTTAAATGCAGTGTGTCACCTCAGAAATCGCGTTCGAGATCGTCGCCTCAGCCGAACATATACGAGCCGCTGAGCACAAAGATGCAGTATAGGTTTCGGGAAAACGTCGAACACCCATCAAGTTGCAGGACATTTGGGCATGGAATTTCAAAGTTCTCGGGCAGTAGACGGGAGGCGTGACTTCGCCGCAAAAGGTTGGTGGGGGAGGAGCGGTGGTGGTTTTCGAACACTGCAGTACTTGTTGAGTTGATAACAGCTACTGCTGAGCAGTTCATTCTGATTTGCAAGCTCAACTTTTCATCCGCTTCTTCTATTTCCTATCGAGGTAACTCGTCTGCTCCTATATCAAATTTGGCTTCGAAGTGGGTCTTTCAGACGTTGCTTTTTTTCAGATTTCAAGCAAATCATTGGAATCAGCTCGCTGGATAGGACGGGGTCTGTTAGCAGCCCGATACTCATCCTGGGGTGACACACTGCCCCGAGATAAAAAGGGAGATAGTTTCATTTTTCATTCTTCTTCTACATGCAGTTCACATTTGTAAGTCTACACAAGAACCGGCCACTGTTGATACAAAAAATCCTCTTTTTCCGATTCCATTTGCAAATGAAGATGACAGTTGTTGTAGTCTCAGTAAAAACAATGTTGTTTTTCTTTGAATAAAAGATGAGGATAGCTCCGAATTAAAAACCTGCGGAGCAAGTTGCAAACAAAGATTCTCTCAAAATAACTTGTGAAAAAGTCATGTACTTGAATGAGCAGAGGGGACAAAATGAATATTTATTGATTTTATTGAGTCCAATGTTTTAGCTCCCAGCGCTAAAGGGGAGTGTTCTGACTGATGTTCTCTACCACGTTGTCAACTCAACAGATGAAGTATTGTCGAGTGTTTGATTTACTTTAGTATCGGCTATATATCTTAGTAGATCGATTTAAATTAGTTGCGTGAACTTGTTCAATGCTTTCCTCTTCAACTCAGTCTGTACCAGTGCCATCAGAACAATCCAAGGAAACCGTATAGAAGATCAGCTAACCAAACAGAAACCATGGGATCGTCTGAGGAATATATTCTCGCATCCTCGTGTAAGGAGTCATGGGAAAGCATCTAAACTGTGTATATTGCTTTGGAAGGCTACAGGAAGGAACTATCGGGAAGGCACTCATGGTTCCATAGCCGTTAAGCACGGCTATGGACGGCAACGGCTCATGGGCTGAAAGGAACTTTTACCTTCACTCTAAGGTAGTTGAATAGTGGAAACATTCGAGATTAAGCAGTCAGTTCAATGAAACACCGAAATATCGATGTGACACTGAGTTGATGAGGAGGGAACAACAAATTTGCTCAGTTTCTTTTGTCATTTTGAAGCGTATTAGTGCAAACACAAGGAGTTTGGAGTTCTAGTACTCGATCGAGTGACAATGACTTAACCATGTAGAGATCTGTGTAGCTGTGGCTACTCAAGGAGCAGATAACGTCCCCATCCATTCCCTTTTCATTTTGAGCATGACAAGAGTTAACCTCGCAAGCGGATAAGAGTTATGCGGCCTTATAGGAAATCTATTAACATCGCCGAAGAGCTCCGAAAAATCGCGGCGCTTTGCCTTGGGAGTAAACTCTTCATTGACAATTTTTGGAACTTTAAACTTTTGGTTCAAACGCAGTCTTGGCCTCTTACCTTGGCCAGCACTTTTCTATAGTCGTCTTCGGTTTCGAAGTCTTCCCGTGTCGCAACATGCCCTTTGACCACCTCAACAATAATAAGCATTAAAAGAAATGAATGAGTTCTTTACGCCTTGAACATTTTTGTGCTCCCGCACGTTCTGAAATGTGAAAACCATTCATAGTTCATCACCAAACACTATGAAGACAAAACATGGTGATTTTCGATGGGAATTCGTGAGATTTCAACCTGATACTTGAAGAAAAATGGAATCATTTCCTGTTCCCTTCTGAGGTGAACGTTCAAGATTCACAGTCAATGATGAACTACTATAGAATCTGTTAACGAAATTAAGCCAAAAAGTATAACATTGATAAACTAAGTTGTACAACAAGCAAACAAACTTTGCAGGCTTTGTGAATGTTCTTGAAATCTGCTTCATATCTACTGGATTCCACAGCATACATCTTGGTGAATGACATGTAAGAACGGTTCTGGCCATCTTTTCCCGTGATGGAGTAGATATCAAAGCCAAGGGATCCTAGGTGTTTGTTGTCCTCTTCTATCTCTGAAAAAGAGAGCAAATATCGAATGCTCACGTAAAAATGCACTGAACAAGTGGAATTTCCAATTCGTAATATTTCCCGTTCCAGTTGGGTCGGCGCTTTGCTATTGAGCACATAGTTGTTGTGCAAATATAGTACACCAGTGGCGGGCACAGAATCCCACCCAGTGGGTGAGGCGAGCGTGAAAAAAACATCTTACTTCTTATTAATTGGCACTTCATGTGTGTGTGTGTGTGTGTGCGTGTGTGCACGAAAACCAGCCATCGAAAACAGAAAATACCTACACCATCGTGTTCAGCGCGTCGAGTTATATACGAAAATGTGGTAAATTTTGATTTTTACCTTGATCTACAGGTGTTTTGGGCCACTTCTGCCATGTTCAAACATGTTAATGGCCAACAGTTGTTTTCACCACGGTCGGAATGAATGAGATAGGCATGTGATTGCAGAACCATATAAAAGGGAAGAGACGGGTGGGATGCCTTTATAACGAAGAGGAGGAGCGAGGAGGACGAGGAATGACGCAAATGAGGACTCGGCTACATTGTATGTTAGAGGTGTGCCGGCGGCGTGATAAGGGTGCACCGGCGTCCAAAATAGGGGAAGCGACTGGAGTTGGGTCCAGCGTCGTGATAATGGTGCACTGGCGTCCAAGAGCGGGGACACGCATGGAGCCGGGTCCAACGGCGTGATAAGGGTGCAGTGGCGTCCAAGAGCGGGCAAACGCATGGAGTCGGGTCCAACAGTGTGATAAGGGTGCGCCCGCGTGCAAAAGCGCGGAAACGCCTGGAGTCGGGTCCAACGGCGTGATAAGGGTGCGCCCGCGTGCAGAAGCGCGGAAACGCCTGGAGTAGGGTCCAACGGCGTGACAACGGTGCAATGGCGTTCAAAAGCGGGGAAGCGCCTGGAGTCGGGTCCAACGTCGTGATGAGGGTGCACTGACGTCCAAAAGCTGGAAAACGCCTGGAGTCGGGTCCAAAGGGTGCACCGGCGTCCAAAAGTGGGGAAACTGGACTCGGGTCCAACGGCGTGATAAGGGTGCGCCGGTGTTCACGTCCAACCCCAGTTTGCACTCATTCGCTCACTTTGTACTATTTACGTCCACTACAGCGAACCGAACTGCATAACCACAAATGGTTGGAAAGGATCGGTCCTTAATGGGCCAATGGCTCCGTGACCCGCGGTGATGACTACTTCTCTGTGGATAGTGTCTGTTCATCCGCCTGCGTTAATCTTATCTATGGACACTGAAAATATGCGAGCGAAGCGAGCACGAAAAGAAGCCTGAGAGTCCGGCGTTAGCCGGACGATCAGGCTGGTACGATTAAAAGTAAGCGTGCACAAAGTTCTGAACTATTTAATAATGCATTTCTTAGAAATTCGGCGACCGATTTCGAGAGGTGCGCTCACCCTCACCAATCCTTCTTGCATCCGACACTTTTAATCTCATCTTCACCGTCAAGCGAGACGTACATTGTATACGTTGCTATATGTATACATTGCTTACTTTCTTCGAAAGGATCTGCTTCTCTGGAACATAGATAGGGCAACTGCATATTTGTCTCTCCGTAGTAAGCTTGCCCTCGCTTTGTTTTGTCTCTATATCCATCTTTCAAAGCGATGAATACTGGTTTCTCGTCGTTTTTAGTGTCTTCAGCATCTGAAACAATACTGCTGCCTACATTGATTACGTTGCTTTGAAAAATGACTCGGTCACATCTTGAGATTCGGATTATATAACTGTAAAGTAGAATTCGTTTGTATGGTCGTTGCTAACTGCTTATATCTCACAATCGATTTAACAAAAGCACGTAAAACCTAAATCGTTCCACTCAGAATTGTGTCCACCAGTGCAATGGCAAAGAATAATTTTCAACTACCCGAGAGCAGCGCAAAAGTGGCGGGAAACTTTGCTGACAACCCAGTCGATCCTTCAGGGCCGTCGGAAGTAATAAGCCACTTTCCACTCAAAATTCTCGATTAGCTTATCGATTATATCGATTCCATTGATTATTCGCTACTTTTGTCCAAGGATCAGTGAAGGCATGTCTATTAAGGCACTACAATACGCCGAACACAAATATGACGTCCATTTCGCACGTAAGTTTTTGTTTATCGACTTTTCATGTGCAGAAAAGAAACGCTACCGAGATTGCTTGGAGTGGTGATTACCGAGCTGAGAGCAGTTTTGAAAAAAAAATGTATTAGTGCCACCAATTATCCACATCGGGTGTAGAAAAGATGAAGGTAGTTAAACTCCTTCGGAAACGTCTCGTCCGGGATTGCTTGAAAATTTAGAAATTGAGTTAAAAATTATTCGAAATCTGATGGAAAGAGGGGTGGGGCCTTGTAATAAGCGCAGCTAAGGGCGGAGTAGGCGCGCCAACTCCGTCCACTTCAGTGTTCGTCGTGCAAGTGTCGTGCGCCGCGAAACGGTGTGGGTCTGCGCTCCAAACCGATGGATGTCCGAAGTTTAGGCGTGAGATAGAAACTGTCATTAGAAATAATTGGAGCAGCGTTAACTGTCGTCTGAAAGAATTGTTTCACGGTGGTAACTTCCGGGATGAATGTTATTGCTACGCTGCGGTGACTTAGCCATTGCATAATTGTTTTAATGCATATCCCACGTATATCAAGACAATGCACAAAAATTATCAAATAAAATGGTAGCAGCCTGACCTCTCTTCCTTGGTTTGTGGGGCTTTGTCGGTTTCAGGAAATCGGCTGATTTCCCAACGTTCCCTGTCCATACTTTTGGATACTTTTGAAAAATCACTGGAAAAATGCGTGAACATTTTCATCATTGGAACCAATTGATTCGACAACAACAATTCCATCATTACCAAACCGCAGTGTATCTCTTACCAGATGCCCATTGAATCTCCTCTTTGCAAGTAATTACGTGTAAGGAGTAGCCTTCCGGGCAAGCATCAGGTGAAAACGGTTCACCAGTGGGTTTCTTTACCACAAAACAGTGGTCAAAAATATCCTGTTCGTGTTCATCGCAAACATACTCCTTTTCTGGAATTATGATTGTGTACGAAGTTGAACAGTAATCAGATGTAATCAACGGAGAATAGCTAGTACCACTAAGCGAGGCTTTTCATTTAAACTCGAGCAGAGATGATACTGCAAAAATACCTTTGCTGTATAAGAAATCCGTTTGTGTTTCGTAGGTAGTGGACATTTGGATTGGTTTCGTTGCTTCGATTCAGTATTATGCAAACTTGTTTCTTATCACTTGATCTTCAATTTATCCTGTTTAACAAAGCCGCCCTTGTGAATGGGCTAGATTTTGAGGGGATTATGGGACCTCGCTCCTCAAAAATTCCCACAAAAGCTCATCCATAGGATTTGTGATAGATCTACATGGTGCCAATTCCTGTACGCTAACCCAAGAATGACATGGTAATAGGGACAGAGGAGCTAATTAGAACAGTGCACGAGAAAGCGAAGACGGAGAACTACAAGATCTAAAAATATGCTAGTTGGTTAGTGTTATGGAGCTGTACATGGAATTGTTAGCTCCTTTATCAACGGCTAAGTTTACGATAAGTGTGCCTTTGTGAGAGCCTGAAAGGTTAGCCAAAAGCCATCTATCTAGGCTAATTTAGGATTACATTGTACAAGGACGAGCTATATAACCGTATCTCAAAATTGGTCAGTGCTGTGGAAGGTGGCGTACACCGTACGTAAAGCCATAGACAATTAGCACGTGAACATGTTCTTACGTCCAAAGATTTCAAACAGGCGTTCGTTTCATTCTTAGTTGGAGGCTTAACCATTGAAGGTTCGATCGGGATGGCTCAGCTAGTAAGGCAGCAGACTCCGAAAATTGGTATCATGGTACAATTCCTGATGATGTCGAAATTTTTGCGCGGTTGATAACCTTTTTGTTTGACGATACAATTGGCAAGATTCGTGTGGCGATACATCCGACGAGTTTTGTTTGGTAATACACCTTAAGGGACTTCTTGTCTCGCAATACATTTGACAAGCTTCGTTTGCCTAGGTAGTTGGCAAGGTCGTCTGCAAGGTTGCCAAACAAACCTCTCCAAATGTATAGCCAAAAAACATCAGAGTAGGGTTGTCGCAAGAATGTACCGGTTCGGATATCGAATTATTGATCGACCTTTTCAATTTTTTTGCAGCTTTACCTAGATCTACCCCGAAATGTGTCTATTGAGGTTATTCTGCATGCTGATTGTGAATCTGACAACAATTTTGCGGAATCTTCACAGATTTATTGATTTCATTGATTTTTCGCGAGTTTTGCTCCAGGCGTAGCAGAAGCACCTTTGCAGAGGCTGTTCACCGCACCGAACACGAATGTAATAGAAAATCGTCATAAAACACCGATTTACCGAATTCATTGATTTCCTCTTTTTTACGCAGAGTTCAGTGGACATCTGTTACAAGTTCGAAAAAAAGAGGAACACAGTTGCCGCTAGCAGGTTTCAGACATTTTATTTTATTTCACCCGTTTTCATTGAATAGTTACTGAACAGCATTGAATGCCCCGCTCTTTCCCATCTCATTGTCAGCGCTCCATTTTCAGAGAGTATCATGTCTGTCTTTAGTTCTTAAGTAGTAATATTGGCTGACTGCGTTGCAATCCTACTACATTTGCACTGAAGCAGCGCAAGCGCAGCACTCTATAGGTGGTGAGAAGTACAAGCTCTGACAAACTCACCGTAGACGCATACTGTTTTCGCTCCTTCTTTGGAAGATACGACAGCGTACTGTGAGGTCTTACGACAAAAATCAGCTGCATCTTGTTTATTTTCTGTCCGTTTAGGGTATGTCACTGTGCACCTTGCCGTGCCCTTAAAGATATACTTTCTATTAATTGGCATGGCATGTGTGCGTCTGTATACGAAAACCAGCCACTGCCGTCGAAAACTGTCTACGTCACTTCCAGCGCGTCGCGTTTGGTATGGAATACTACGAATTTTGATTTTTCCGCTGATTTACAGTGGTTCAGATCCACTTTTAGTCATGTTCCGACATGTTAAGTTATTTTGAGGACCAGCAGTTCGTTTTACCACAGCTGGAGTGAATGAGGTAGGCCTAACATTACACGACCACATCAAAGGAAAGAAACAATTGAGGTGCCTTCATAACAATGAGGAGGAGCCAGGCGGACGGGGAGTGGCACAGAGATAGGTGCAGTGATAAGGCTCAAAGTACCCAGCGCCGACGACGTTGCGGACGCGATGCCGCGGCGGTCCTTGTGGCGAATTCCTTCCATTGCAAAAATACAGCGCACATCGCATCCCACCCTTGCGTCCGGTTACGAATTCTTTGACGCCTGCTACATTCACGTCACTCTAAGAAGACATCAATCTCGGATCACTCCTCATCCTGCATGATCTCACGACATCAGTGTCGGTGACGTCGGTGTTGAGAACTGCGCCCTGCCAGAGCGGTGCGCCGGCACTCAGTAGTGGGGAAGATGTCGCTAAATGGGTTCACAATTGCGAAGAAGGTGCGCCGGCGCTCAGTAATGGGGAAGATGCCGCTGGAAAGGTTCACAACTGCTACAGAGGCGCTCAGCAGTGGGAAGAGTGTGACGAACTGGTTCATAGCTACGAAAATGGTGCACCGCCGCCATGTGGTCTGGAAAAAGCCGCTGGACGGGTTCATACCTTCGATGGTCATGCGACGGAGATCAGCAGTGGATAAGGTGCCACTGTTCGGGTCCACATCTTTCATAATGGTACGCCAGAGGTCAGTAGTGTGGAATGTGTCAGTGGACGGGTCCACTCTTGCGATAGTGGTCGCCGAGTCTCAGTAAAGGGGAACACGTACACGAATGCGAAGCAAGCCCGAAACATGACTGAGAGTCCGGCGTTTGCCAGACGCTCAAGCTGGCAAGACCCGAAATAAAAGAGATGATTTTAAATTTGACCTCGTACTAGTCAAATGCTTCTTTGATTAACCCATTTACGCCAAAGGTTTTTGTTATATTTGCAGATGAACGATGACTGCACAGGGGAAGATGAGAACCGACGGCGAACGTTACGAGCTACCCTCCGTCAGCGTATACTATGCGTGGACCACATCTCCGTGGGCCTAACGCACGTAGCACGTACTCATGCAGTGTTTGCTCTCAGCTTCTGTGTTTGAGCATCGATTCATGGCAACTGGTGTAAGCACGAAAGGAAGAGTACTTTCTGTTTTAGAAACTTAACATTCCTTACTAATAGGCTCATTCTACTGTCACACTAACATTACATCTGTCATCAATCTCAGACATTTGCAGAACAAAAAAAGGGAAGACGTGCGAAACACAACACCTTGCTGAGGGTGACCTTCCCCTTCTGAAAGGTCCATGACCCGAGGAGGGCTAGTGAAGCTATATTTAAGCCGGAAACCTGTTAGTGGCGAAACCGCAGCTTATTTGACTAGTATGTTCATCCTCATATCTTTGAGCTATTGTACTCCGTATGTCCTGAAATTTTTGTGAGATGACCCAGGGGTAAAGGTGTTGAAGCCAGCGCTAACGATGGGTGAACCCTAGGGATAAAAACACATTTAATCTCCCCTGGATAATCTCAGTGATGCATCCAGCCCCTTGGAGTGGATCCCTGTTCTGCGTGCAATCCGTCGAGCAACTCTCAACCTTCTCCAAAGTACTTTAAAAAAGATTAATTTCTGTTCTCCTGTACGTAGAGTTCAAAATCTTACCTCGATTTCACCTTTTCCGAAATGAGCAGGATACTTGCAGAATTGCGAAAATGTATCTGAGGCAAACACTGGAAAAAAGTGCTATCTCGTTTAGAAGAAATATATTTCTGAAACAATTAATATTCAGTACCTGGCTCTGGTTCGGTGTAAGGTATTGAAAGAAAACAGATAATACAAGTCGATAATTGCCGGAGGTTTGTCATTGCTTTCTTGTTTATGCTGAATAAACAGGCTATTTATTAAAGTGTGGAAACACCTGGAGTCGGGTCCAGCGGTGTGATAAAGGTGCGCCGGCGTCGAAAAGCGGGGCAATGCCTGGAGTCGGGTCCATCGGTGTAATAAGGGTACTCCAGCGTCCGAAAGTGGAGATGACGCCGGAATATGTGGGTACTAACGGAGGAGAGGTGCGCCGTTGTTCACTGATGAGAATGTGCTTTGAATTAGGCCCATCTTTGCTCGATCGGTTCGCTGGCGCCTGACATCTATCGTAAAACACTTAAAGGCAGTATCTCACCTCTTGGACCGCGTTTGAGATTCCTATGTCAATCGAACATATGCGAGCCGCTGAGCACAAAGATGTACTTCAAGTTTCAGGGAAACGTCAAAAACCCCTTAACTTCTCAGCTTTGCGTTTTCGACCTTACTAGCGGGGGAACTCGTCCACTCCAGTATCGAATTTGTCCTTCCAAATTGGGGTTTTTGACCTTCTTCTCAGATTTCAAGCACATCGTTGGAATCACGCATCGAGTAGGACCAGATTCCGTTGATATCTCATTACCCTTCATGAGGTGAGACACTGCCTTTGATGCCAGAGCTCAGCAGTGAGTAATATGCAACCCATGTGACTCCTTGCACTTCACATCCCCTCGCCGTTTTTCTCCTCTCATTTGTTTATGAACACACTGCGCCCTCCTCTTCTTTGTGTTCAAACTGGCTATTATCACTTGACTGGTTATAACAAACAAAGAATGGTAAACCATTTCCTGTGGTTAATCCAGGTTGAATCGGTCATAAGCCGGGATAGAAAAGTTGGGGAGTGTCCCATAATTATGAAGTGCACTGTATGTAGTTACAAATAGCTATTTCTGGCGGAAGATAAAATTGGCTTGGGAAACACTGTCAATCCTTTTTGATAAGTCCAGTTTTGGGTGAGAGAAAGCAATGGGAAGAACGTGGAACGCATTTTAGCAAAAAGGTGACGTGGATATGAGTTTGTTAGAATGAAAAGGGGATGAAGTGATGCGAGCGAAGCGAGCATTAGGAGAAGTCTGGAAGCCAGACGGACGGCGAGACTGTATATAGCTACGCTTCTGTATCCAAACCGCACTTTTGAAGTTGTCAGAGTTGTTTAGATGAACAGGATTTATTGGATATGGACAGCGCTTATAGACAGGCTATAGGTGCCATTGCATCAGACAATAAAAAAAACAGACCACTGTTTGTTGGCACCACCGTCTTCTGCAGCGTAATAGCACTTGGACGGAGTTTAAACTGAAAATACAGACCTGATGTTGAGACTTATATAGTCGAGTGTCGCTGCTATCACGTAAGATCACATAGCTTATCTTTTATCGAAGTTAGGAATACATCGTGTTACCATGAGCTGACATGTACTAGATATGCTACGTTGGTGAGCATAGATGCATTACTTATTCTTAATTGACGGTGATGTGTGTCTGTGCACGAGCATCAGCTATACTCGCCAAAAAGCAAACTACATCATTGTATTCAGCGCGACGAGTGATGTGCAAAAAGGTTGCAGATTTTGACTTGATTGACGCTAGCTTCGTTCCACTTTTAACTATCTATGTTCACGTTTATGACTAAAAGTTGTTTTCATTTTACAAACGAAGTGCAAGAGGCCAGATTCGCAAATCGGAATGAAACCTATCTGGCTTGAATCTTATTATTGTTTGACAAGATGCTGGACTATACACACTCTTTCCGAAACGACGGGGCTGCCAACGGGGTCAGGGATCCAGAGGCGGCGCGATTGTGATGTGGCGACTTGGCAGCATACAGCATACGTCACAGCCGCGTCTGGATCCTCGACCGCGAACTCTTCTCTTCTGTGGAGTTTGAACAATTGCACAGCCAACAAACATCCAACTCGTGTGACCATCTGAAAGGGTTTTCTTCGCCTTTCAAAAATATCCTGGCTAGCTCCCCTCAATACCTTTTTGTAGAGTCGCGAACAAATGATGAACCAACGCGATTTTTGAATGATCGTAGTTAATGACTTCGAACTCGATCACTCTAGAACGAAGGTTCCCGGTAATTTTGTTTTGATGTAGAGTCTTCTTCCCAACGGACAATAATCTAGAGGTTCGCGAAGTTCTCTTGCTACGATTTGAAACTCAAATGCAACTATGGTCGTGGTCGCGGGATGTCGGTAGATGACAAGGCATTGAGGACAGCCTTGGAACCTAAACAGGGTCCTACAATTTGGACCTTGGGAGCAGCGATAGATGCTCACTATACTACGGTTCCAAAACTTTTGACTTCAATCCAAATGGCAGGAAAGGTGCAGAAGTGAACACCCTACGATCTGACTGACGACCAGCCTATTATCTGCTGTGACATCTTTTCTAAATTAAATTTTCGTTCCAGAACGACTTATTTCTGGACCGTGTAATAGCTGTAGATGAAGCACGGTTTCCGTGCGATAACAAGTAATGCGGATGGGTATGGGTAGAGAATTTTTCCATTTCTAAGTTTTCCTAGACAAAATCTTTTCTCTAGGGAGGTTCTGTCAGGAGTTTAGTGGTGCTGTAAAGGTGTTGTTGACTGCAGCCTTCTCCACTCTAGTCATGCGTTGACGGCAGTGTCCTAGTATTATAATTTCGTGTTGATGTCCAAAAATCTGGTGTAGATATGCTTGACAGTGATGAAAAGAATCAGATTTCCCGCTGCTCCAGAGTGTCGCTAAGCTTCTTACTTAAAAACTTACCCAACAAAAACTAACGCAGTAGGGCTTTGAGGTTCTCATTCTTTCTCCTCATTCCTCAGACCTTTCCTTACTGAATATCACTTTTTCTGAGTTCCAGACGCAAACCTGCTACAGCAGCAGACTGTTGATCTAGAGCATGTCGGAATCGCCTTCCAAAAGTCTTTTTTAGATTTTTGCAATGTCAGTTTTTATTGTATAAACGAAACGGTTTCACCTTATTGCTGGGGAAGATTTAGCGAATTGAACTGATAGAAGACGTTGTGTTTAAGCAAGTTGGACCACTTTGAACTAAAGTGTTCGTTTCACCAATTAATTTCGATCACTGGATCTGTTGAATGATGTGATTCGTGCTCTTTTGCTCCGCTGTACATTACACCCTTCATCAGATTTTTTCGTGATCATCAGCAACAAAGTCATAAATTTCGTTTGAGCGCCGGCCAGCCGGTGATTTGGAATTGAGTACGCTCGGCCGGTAATCGAATCGACATTTTAATTGCGGACCTCTCAGCCATGTCACACGAAATTGCTAGTTACTAGGCCGCCGTGACCGATTGAGATCATTCAGCAACAAATATAAACTGTATTTTGAAGCAGTTCTTTATTTGCTAAGATTGTGGAAACGCTTTAAAGAGCTAGGTGAAGTTAATTTGCTGAAATTACGACTCTGTAGTTATATTGTTGCATCAAACACAACGAGAATTCAAAGTAACGATACAATGAAAAGTCGAGCAATCTGTCGTGACAAAGCAAGAAAAAGCTTCATTTTAGCTAATATATTGGATTACACAGATTCTTCACAATCTCAAACATTTTTGTGCTCATCATGTCCTGAAATCACAAAGTTACGTGCAAAATAAAGATGTTTGGTAGTGATGTGGAGTTTCAAGGCAGCACCCACGGAAATTTCCGTCTCAAATATTTCCACGTATTCCGGTGGTATCGAGACTGCTTAACACCTCTACAAACGCTTCTTTCTTTGCTTCCGTGATGTGCTACGGGTATGTCCGAGTTGCACAGGCCATGGGATGAGTACCGAAATCAAAAGATCGACAGGGCCGCCCTTTCACCTATGCAGTCTTCGCGCAATCATTTTTTTTCTTCTGAACTGCAGCCTCTTCACACTTTATTGAAAGAAATCATCAATGGAAATTGTACATCAGTCAGCAAGGGTGTTGCTCGAGAATCAAAACATCATGGATTTCTCTAATAGAGGGAGAAGGATTGAAAACTGAAATTTCGACAAAAACTGAATGCAGCAATAGTCAAACCGATAAATCCAATGAAATGCTACAAGGAAAGGGTCGTGGGTTACAAAAACAACAAAAATTACAGAGAAACCAGCGAACGGGCGCGCAGGGGAAAAAATGCGGTGAATTTTGCGAGGTTTGCAGAGAAACAGGTGATTCTTCTACGCTTGGTGCCACAAAAGAGAGCACGATAGGTGCGGCAACTCGTCCAAAGTTATCGCCATCGCAAAGGAATACTTGTTAGAGAGTTGGACGCAGGGCGTTTCCGCTGCTCTTCTTGTACGAAAACTATTTGGATCGTGCTAAAGTTCCTCGAAAAGTGAAAATCTGATAGGCGAAATATTCCGTGGGTGCTGCCTTTAACTCATTCAATCAAGTTATCCGAGTGAACAAAGCTGGCATATGCCAATAAATACTCGGAAAAAGGTAAAGCAAATTAAAACGGAAAAGCGAAGTAGATTTACATCGAAATCATCTAGTTGGATGAAGTTTTCTTCTCCTCCAGCAATACGCAAAGCATGATTATAGCTTTGTCGATGGAACTTGGGACTATGTCTGATCAGATATTCACCTATGCCCAGGTACAAAATACGTATTCCTTCGCGTCTAGCCTAAAAATGACCACATCACTCCTTTTTTTTTACTCATTTGCTGCACACGAGTGTTCCTTATGATAAACAGCTTTCTGGGAAATCTCTACATTTTAACAGCATCGCCCGCAATTGTCTTAATCAATGCTGCTGCGGCCAATCAACGCTTCGGAAGACTGGTTGTTTGGCAGAAAGAGGTGGTAGCAATCCGCTCTGCAGTACAATATGAAGCCTTCACTGTTCAGCGACATAGTAAACTCGTCAAAGTGGGCACAAACATATAGGCATGCATGCATTTGTTACCATGCTGAACGCAAGACGTTTTCGTTGCTGCAATTGCTTGAATGGGCCGTGAGCTGTGCAACTTTTCGCTGCAAAATATTTTTATCCGATCGATACCCATTCGGTCTATAAGGGTTGAGGAATTATGAACGTCCGTTTTGAGAGCGAATAAAATTTTTTGACAAAACCAAGATTCGGAACTTAAACAGAAAATACATTTTTCTTAATCGCTGACTCTCCGTCTTTTTCACGCTGGCTAAACAGCTATCCTTGGAGAGTTCGGCTCGGTATGGGTCAAAATGACGACCCATCAAAATTTCGGTTCCGTCAAACTTCCTAAAATTTTTCTCCTCTAAAGAATGATTTGCCCACAGAAGCAAACAAAGCTGTGGTAGCGTCAGCCTTGGCTATGAGGCGGTACCTTGAAGGACATCCAAATCCGAATTTGAAATTGGGTGCAGCCGAAAAATTGAGTGGCCCTCTCAATTCCGGTTCAGTTACCTAAGTTCGAAGACATTTTCAAAGAGCCAATTTTGGTGTCGCAAAGGAGACTTTTCTGACGGCATTCCATAGGGATTGGTGCAATACTATCAAAGACATCCTTTGTCCAGGGCTCTATATAACATATAGAAGAAATATCAGTCCGCAAAGAGGTGTCTAGCTTTACACAAGTTCCAAAGCAACTTTTTACTTTCATTTTTGTACGAAAGCACTGCAAGGCTTTCGTGAAAATCAGGAATCGATACGTGTAGTCATAACTCCGCGGAGGCTTCAGAAATCGGGCTTCGACAGTAAAAAGGGCTTCGCAGAAGTTCCGAGAGTCAGTCTTGGTTAAAACGTTTACAAAAGAGTGTTGCTATCTTAGCACAACACGGAATAAAGGACAAAGTGTTCAGCGAGGATCAGCTTTTTTTCTATGTCTCAGAGATTCCGGGACGGCGAACGCAGGCCGAACACAGGCCGAACACGTTTCAACAGCAGTTACACCGCGAGGTGAAAGCTTATTTGTCGCCCCACGAGCTGCGTTCGCCCCTAGAAGGCTGTGTTCAGGAGGCGATGAACTGGTTTGCATGTCTCAAACCTAGGATCGCAGCTCAATCTGGGCACAGGGCTGTGTTCTCACTGCAGACTTGGGTAAGTGGATGCTTACCCAAGCTCATCCAAAAATAATCCCGAACGCGTATGCGCTTTCCGCGGCAGCGCTTGCGTTCACCGGCGGACCTCCAGATCCGCGCCGCATCCGCACTCGTCCGCGCCGCGCGGATCTCGTCTGACCGATTATTGCACTGGGCCGCGGTTTCACCCGGGCCTCAGCCGGCCTGACGAGTCTCGCTGGGCTCGCCTTGTCTCCGCCGAAGCGGAGACACGACTAAACTTTGATCCTCAACCAGCGGCTTATATACACCTCCCACGGTCGTCACGTGGCAAGGAGCAGGCAGAACGCAGGTCATCGGGCAAAAAACGCAGCCGAAACACGGGGTTTGCTGCTCTTTGCAGTCGGAATGCAGCAGTTCCTCCTCTTGCAGCAATGTCTGCCTTCCATTTCTTGGGGGCGTGGCTTTGCAGGTCGTGCTGCGTTTGTCTTATCCAGTTATCTGAGGCAGTCCCTTCTACCGATTTGTTTCCGAAATAGTAGAGAAGATTGGAGGCGCGTATGCCCCATTTAATGACTTGAGGTAACAGCCAGTGTTCAAGCCAGTGCTTTAATCTCCTCTTCTGATTTGCTACCAATTTAGCTGCTAAAAAGTTGACTGGAACCTTTTTTTTTAAATACCGGAGCACAATCAACTAATGAATTAAAACCTGTACACACATCTCTTGCTTCTTGTAATTCTGGATATAATTCTTGATATTCTTGTTCACAGTCGTCGTAACCACCATCACCAATAAATACAATGACTTTGTGCTTTGACTTTTGTGTCTAAATAATTTACCAACACTAAAACAATTTTTCATTAGAATAAGGAGTCGAATTTTGTATATAGGACATTCGGATGGGAGTGAATACTGTTGCATTCTTTGACTAAAAGTAAGCAGTGCGGCTGCGCACTATGAACCATGCTTGATATTGATTGAAGATGGCCGCGTATCAGTTCATGATCCCTCCACCAGTATTCATTACTCTTGAATGAATTGCATTTCAGATCTCCTACCTAGGTGAAATATAATAACATTTGCGCATATGCATACAATCTCGAGTAATAAGACTTCTTTGCACTCTTTTCTTTGCATAGATGTAGTGTTGTATATTGCTCACGCCGTTCAAGATTGTATGGTTTAGGTGAGCGGAGGAAAGTTGGAGGCAACTCTCATGGAAGTCACAGGTCGGAGAATTTGCGGTGCTGCATTCGATTAATAGTGCTGACAAATGAATGTGAATATGCACTCATGCCTTGGGTGTGTGCAAATGTTTTGCGTGTTCTCTATCCTGCAGTTCGGATTTGGCAAAAAAAAAACTCGCACCCCAATGACTGTGAGAGGTCAGTGGGGGCCGCCTCTAACAAAGTGTCTACTGTTCCCGGGAGAGTCCCCTAAAAACCCCGATGTACCGCAAAATCTTCGAACAAAAATTTCCGTGGGTGCTGCCTTTAAACAGAAGTTGCCACCGAATCGCTCAATTGATGGATGGAAAAGGAGACATGTGTGAATCGAAGACTGAAGACAGCAAACTTGTGAAGAAATTCTCTGAATAACTATACACTTTCTGGATAGATGTAATGTATTCGGTACCTGTACAGGATAGTTATCCACGTTTCTCGTACGAGAAGCCGATGCAGCACTCATGAATATGAAATCAAGAAAGACAAAGGATTTCACCCAAATCACACCAGAAATCTCGAAATGGGGTAGTGATGTGCTAACTCCTGCAATAACGGGGCTAACTCCTGCAATAATTAGATTGTTGAACCAGTGTCTCCATTCAGGTGAACTCCCTAGGAAATGGCTGATTCCATAGTGAACCTCTCCATAAGAAATTTAATTCGCCGGAACTAAAGATCTACCAGAAGTCCTCTCTGATCGGTCTCATGCAAGCTTCTGACAACAGTTCTTAGTGGACGATCAGAAAATATGAGATAAAGTAGGAACAAACTTAGTTCAACATGTGCATTGCACCTGCGATGTTGTGTGGAGTCGACACAATGGTGTTGACGAAGTCTGCCAAATAAAAGCTGACAAAAGAACCAATGCTAGGTTGAGTGGAGCCACAAAGGTCAAGGATGTGGTGACAAGGTTTAACGGGAGGAAATGAAATGAGTTTTTTGATCTTACATGCGAAAACGCGTTGACGCGTTCAAATCCAAAGTTACCTAGTGCGTGCAATTGGAGGAGTACTGCGGAGGTGATGACGAAGAAACAGTGAATTGGTCTTGTGAGGCCGCGCATATAGTAAAATAATGAAACAAATGTATTTAAACGGCAAATAAATTTAATTACAATAGGTGAACGTCGTTCACCTAGCCATTTGGCAAACTCGTTTGCAAGACAAGCAACAAGGCTCGATAATATGTATATCGCCTCTGAACATCAGAATTGTTCGCTTACCATTCTGTGGGATCTAACTGCAATATTGTGGAGCTAAGAATCTTGAAAAGATTTGTTTTTAGAGAATTATCAGTTATTTTTTACGTCATTTTTCGGCCCCTGATATTTGTGCTTTGATTCGAAGGCAGTAGACGTTCTAATCTTCGCACTGAGATTTCATGTTTTGAGATTTGAGATGTTGGCGCTCTGTGGGAGTTGGAACCCTTCTAAATAGTAAAATAGCGTAAAACACGGAAGAAATTTATGAAAGTAGAGTCGTGTTCAAGTTTTTCTTTACATTCTTCCACATGGAAGTCGGACATGTTTGTGCAGGTAGCCGGCCCAGGCAGCCTAGTGCATCTAAGGCAGCTGTGTTCGCAGTTTCAACTTCTTGAGGGGTGAGTAACGCCTCTCTGCCTTCGGTCAAAATTTATGCCAGTGTTAATCACCAGTCGTACTTTGAGTCAGATTCCAACGGAAGTTACATCTAAGCACTATTATCCGGAAGGGCCATACCAAATCTTGAACATGTTACGAAAATTTCTTGGGTTTCTCGTCGGAGTATTTGTATAGGTGTCATACTCTGTTCTTGATTTGTTGATAATAGATCATTGGTAAGCAAAGAAA